>CABHPQ010136690.1:18599-44215 GCA_902168405.1 Peromyscus aztecus
GAGAGAGAGAGAGAGAGAGAGAGAGAGAGAGAGAGAGAGAGAGAGAGAGAGAGAGAGAGAGAGATGTGCATGGGTACCCACAGTAGCTAGAGAGGGTCTTGAATAGCCTGGAGTGGGAAGTAGAGGTGGTTGGGAGTTGCCTGGTGTGAGTGCTGGGAACTGAACTTGGGTTGTCTCTAGGTCCTCTGCAAGAGCAGCAATCACTTTTACAGCTGAGCCATCTCAACAGCACCCGCAAAACAGATTCTTTTGAAATCTACTTAGTTCCATTTTTCTGTCCATACCAGTGATACATGATGCTACTCAAATAGATGGGCATGCATGCAGCATCGCCATAGCACTTTTTACAGTTAACCAACTTCTTTACCCAATCATTGCTTCACCTGGACCTCAGGACATGCAGCACACGGGGCCATGTCATCTACTTTATGCAGTGAATATCTGGGGCCCATTGAGGTAAATTAGCCAAGGGACCCCTATGCAGAAGCTGATCCCTAATTCCTTCTTAAATATGATGCACATTGGCTGTTGTTCCTGATGGGTTTGTTTGGTCTTTAACTACAAGCCAAGTAGCCTGAATTCTAATCTTAGTCCAGCCTTGCAGAGGGTGCCCATGTCTCTCTGCACCTCTGCTTCCATTTTGAAGATGTGTGGGAGAATTGCTGTGTGTCTCAGAGGATGGCTTTAGAAGGGATAAGGAGCATCAGCATTTTGCCATTGAAAATTAATTAGCTTATTAACATGCTCATGTGGAGTTACACTCTGAAGCCACACTGAGGACACTTACACCTTCAAAGTTCCAGTTTATCTCTATAAAATAGTGATAACAGAATGACACAGAGTTTCTTTATCATGGCATTGCCGAACTGTTTCGGTAGTATACTAATTTTTATTTTTAAGTATTTAATTAGAAAACATGGTATATATTCGAGTTGTACACATGCTAATTTGTATAGAGGCACTGTATGACTAATACAAATGAATGAACACATTTGCTACTGTGTGGGCCCTGTGCATCCCAGGATCTACAGCTTGAAGGCCTGGTCCCAGTCTGCAGTGTAGCTGGAGGAAGTAGAACCTCTAAGAGGCCACTCAGTGTGTGTCCTTGAAAAGGCACAAGAATGCTAACCACCACCACCCCCTCTGATTCCCAGCTGCTTCCATAAAGTAAATAGCTGTGCTAGACTACATGTTCCCATCATGATGCTGTACCTGACACAGACCGACAGCAACAGAAAGGCAAGCACTCTGCCGTTTGACCTTGCTGTCAAGTTAGAGTATTCGTATTAACGTGACCGTTATGCTGCTGTCACATCCAGGAAAACTAATGATTCCTTAACACCATCTCATATCTAATCCATAGTCAAGTTCTCCAGTAGTTAAGAGTCCACAGTTCTTGTTCACAGTCGGGAATCAGAAGGGGGTGGTGGCAGTTAGTATTCTCGAGCCTTTTCTTACTTTTCTCATTATAACACAATGCAAATTAAATCTGCATATGGGATGTGGTTGGCCACCATCTCTTGGGCCACCTGTCACAGCACTGTGTTGCTAGAACAGTTGTATCACTTTCCTTGTTGAATACTCCACCTTTGGGGTCAGGTTAATGGCTTCACTCTAAGGGTGTTTTAACTTTTTTCTTTTTCCAAGTATCAACATGTAGGTTTGACTGTGAGAGTGAAAACACATAACAGTGTATTTGTTAAGGCTGCCATTGCAAAGTACCAGAGGCTGAAAAGTCTAAATGACAGGAAGATATCCTCTCACAGTTCTGCGGGCTAGAATTTCAAGATCAAAGTCTCCTGCGGCTTTGAGGGAAACATCTCCCCCAGGCTCTTTCTTTCCTCACCTTGGAGCTGCCTAACTTCTCCTGGCTTCACACCATCTTCTTGTCATGTATGTCTTTCTCTGGTTTAACTTCCCTCTGTTATAAGGACACCAGTCATATTGAATTATAAATCACTCCACATAATAACAACACTATTTTCAAATAAGGTCAGTAGTAAGGGCAAGAAATTCAACATATAAATTGAGAGTTGAGATTGTAACCACACAGCTGCATAGTGTCTGAATGTGGTATAAATTTCATTGAATATCAGCTAAGTTATTAATCATTCAATCATTAACATACTGATATAAGAACTAAATACACATATATTTATATACACACTATGAAATACCTGACACATAATAAGTTTTCTATAAATATTAGCTCTTAAATTGTAATGTGCTACAGTGTTAATGTACTTGACCTTGGAAAAGGGCTCAAGATGTGACTCTGCATTAGTTAATAATGTTTCTATAATAGTTTACATTCATGATAGAATGCTATTTAGCAATTTTAGAGAGTGATTTAAATTCATAAAGCTCGGTAAGAAAGTGCCAAAGAAATTACAAATTTCGGTAGGTAGAGAAGCATGAGTGTATTTGAAAATAGGCCTGAGGGCATAGTAAGCCTTGCTTGGAACTGTCAGAGCCCTGGTACAGGAAGAATTCAATCCTAGCTTCCCTGGGTCACCTACTATATGTTTCTAGCCTGAGTAGTCCCTTTCTCTGAAAAGCTCAACACCAGAACTCCAGGCTTCTTCTCACGGCTAAGGCTTTAACTTCTACAAGAACGACAGTGAGAGGCATTGAACAAACTGTCATTGAAAATGACAAGAATGACCCCACTATATTATTACTATGTCCAAAACTAACACAAAAATCTATCTGGGGCTTAGTGAGGTAGCTTAGTGGGTTAAATACTTAACACCTGAGTTCAACCCTAGAATCCATGTAAGGGTAGAAGGAAAGGACCAATTCTAGCCAGGCATGGTGGTGCACACCTTTAATCCCAGCACTTCAGAGGCAGAGGAAGACAAATCTCTGTTTTTGAGCACAGCCTGGTCTACAGAGTGAGTTCTAGAACAGCCAGGGATACACAGAGAAACCCTGTCTTGAAAAACTAAAAAATAAAATAAGACCCAGTTCCACAAAGTTGTCCTCTGACCTCTACATGTGTACTGTGACATTTGCATCACACTCACAATTATAATAAATAGATAATATCTTTTAAAATGTATCTTGGTGTGGGATGTAACTTTGGTGGCAGAAATCTGGCCTAACATGAGGCTTGAACGAGATGTCCTCCATGGTCTAGGGCATTTAAAAAACTGGTCATCCGTTGATGGTACTGTTTAGGAAGGCTTAGGAGATGTGACCTTGTTGAAGGAAGTATGTCACTAAGGCACGCTTTGAGAGTTTAAAAGACTCACATCACTGCTAGTGCAGTCTTTTCTTGGTGTTTGAGGTTCACGATGTGAGTCTTCAGCTTCTGCTCCAGTGTTATGTCTGCTGCTGGTTACCATGCGTCCCTGACATGATGGACTTGTGTCCCTCTAGCACTGTATGCAGCCTTGGTCACTGAGTCTTATCAACCAATGGAATGGTACTTAATACAAAGGGCCTGGGTTCCACTCCCTGTATCACAAGCAGCAATCAGGGAGATGTAGGTCAGTTTCCCCAGATTGTAAGTGAAAATTTCTGGGTCTCAGAGTGGCTTATGGTTGTTTCTTCTACGTTTGTTTCAGTTTCAGTTTTTATTCCCTGAGCACTCCTTGCTAACCTGTTTTGTTCAGGGGTTTTGGGCTCGTTGTTTGGTTGGTTTGGCTTTGTAACCCAGACTGGCCTCAAACTTACCATCCTCCTGCTTCACCTTCCACAGTGCTGGGATTACAGATATTTGCCACTGTGCCCTGCTCCATTTCCTTGTATTCCTTCTTGGTACACTTTTTAAATTTCTCTTACTCATCTCCCACTCCTCAAATCTGAAATGCAACATCACAGGTCTCACAACACTTGGAGCTGTAGAGTGCTGTGTCCTCTCCACACACAAGCCACAGGATGGAATTCTCTTCCCATCACCACCCACCCTGGTTTTCCAAGCAGGCCACGGGGCATTATGCTAAGCCACCAGACAGGCGTTCTGGAGAGAAAAGTCCAAGCAGAGGACCATGAAAGAGTGAAAGGGCCAAAACTCCTTGATGTGGAGATGGAATCAGTCAGGGTCTGCCAGTGAATCATCCTGAAAACCTCTGTCTAGCCTTCACAGAGGAGACAGCCACCAGCTGGGAACCATGACACAAGAGCTCCCTGTGCACTGCCAGCTGTGAAGACACATGTGACAATAGAAGTGTTCTGTCTCACACTCCATTGAAAGTCAAGGTCCTTTCACATGGCTTTTCCTCTCCAGGATAACTCCCTGGCTGCTCAGCCAACTGTACCATGGCCTGAAGAGAAACTGCAATGGAGATCATGGGGAGGTAAAAGTCATCCCACTCAGGTCTAGAGAAGACATAGAACTTCACAGCATTGAGTGCCAGAAGACTGAGAGTCCATTTCAGATCATTAGAATTATTGCCAGCAGAGAGTGAGACAAGAATCTCTCTAGGTCCCTAATACTTCACACTGCCACTGCTAGCCTCATAGGTACCAAGAAGACAGCAGAGAAAGGGCAGAAGTCTCCATCAGTTGGGAGTGGGATGGCCTTGTAAACCAAGGGATGTGCCTATGGGGCTGAGACATTGGGACAATCTCTACAGCCCTGCTTTAATCTGTCCTTACAAGCCACCTTCTGGCCTTAGTCTAGATTTCCTTCTGAAAAGTGGTTCTCCTGTTATAAAAAATGACATGGTCTTTCTGTCTCTGGAAATTTTCATTTGCTTAGAGAATATAAGCTTCCCTCCCCTAGAATCTGCTTACCCTGAATAAGCTCAAAAGCCAAGATGATAAGACAAGAATTTGGCATGAGGAAAGAGGCAGTAGCAGCACCAGACTGCTACATCAGTGTCCCCATGAGGAGCAGTGTCTACACAGAATAGAAGGTATAATCCAGCCAAGTCCTAACTATCTCCACACCCTTCCACACCACCAACCCTCTATCTTATCAGCCTGTGGTAGAGGCTTCTTAGAACCCCTTTTCCTCACATTATTTCACTTCCTCATTCATTTATCAGCTATGTATTAATGTTTCCTATGTGCAAGATACTGAATCAGGTGTTAGGAGACTGAACAAGAATGAAAGATCTCCAAGAAGGTAGAATTAAAAAGGGACTATAAGACACACATAGATAATATGTAAGCATTGATTATTTATACTGCATATTATTTAGAATACTGTCAGTGTAAATAACAGAAAATGTCAGCTTTTTGATGTAAATGGTAACATTAATTTATTATCTTATCAAGAAGTCTAGAAATTGGGTGCTTCTGGGGCTGGTTGATGTAACAGCATGATGTCATCATGCATCTATATTCTCTCTGTCATCATCCTCTGTCATTTGTTATGATGGCTTGGTCCTTGAACTTGTCACCTCATGGACATAGATGGCTACCAGTCCACATGGAGATAACAATCCCAGATGGAATGGCAGGGTCTAACTTGCTTTTCTTTCATTTTTCTAGGCAAGAAAGCTTCCTTGGAACTATGTCTCCTCTCAACTTTCTCTGTGTCTCACAAATCAAAAGTATGCCACTTGGTCATTTTCATAAGACATGCTGGGAAAGTGAACTATTAACCTTTTGGATTTGACCAATGACAATCCAATACTTCAGACCTCAAGAAAGTGCTCTGGATATCAAACAAAATCTGTATTCTGTTATCAAAAAAAAAACAAAGTTTGGATGGCATAGGTTGATGACCAAATCTACTTACCGTAACATACAAGGGGTATCTAGCATATTTGCTTGAAGCTGTTTAATCCCATCTAACAGATACAGTGTCTGATCCTTCCACTGCTTTGTAAGTGAAGTGGGAAACCATTTCCCCCAGACTGAGACATCTCTTGCGTAATACAGCTATTATTTATTGTTTATTATTTAGCACTGCACTAAGCATTAGGTACCCATTAGCTCATTTGGTTCTTGCAACAATTCTATAAAATGGAGGCTATTTCCTCAATTTATATAGATTAAAGGGGAAAAAATTTACACCAAGGAAGTCAAGTAACTTCTCAAAGTCAGTGAGAATGACAGAGTAGCACCAGTCCTTTACCTACTCAAAGCTCCTGTGTTCCCTGAGATTCATCTTCACTGCCTGGTTCCAGGACAGGTTTGTGGGGAAGAGGCACCCAGGGCGTGTGACACAGTAGAGAAGGCAAAAGACACGTGAGGCCTCTGGGGGTGTTTCATGGCTTTACTCCTGGAAGCTGAAGTTTGGCATGCCAAGAGACCAAGAGAATCTGATCCAGGAAGAGCTTCTCAGGCTGAGTGGGTGAATAAGGGCTCTTCCTGCCCTAGGGATGGGACTTTTTAACCCTGTTGACTACAGTAAAAGAAATAAGGCTAACTTAGAAAACCATTAGAAAGAGGCACTGAAGATGCCAAGCGTGGTGATGCCAGCACCCGTGTAGTTAAGAAGGCGAGAGGACCAAAAGTTCCAAGCCAATTTGTACTGCCTGTTGAAAGCCTGACATAAGAAAACAGGTTTTAAAAGAGAAAGAGAAGGTGGGAGGGAGGGGCTGAAAGTGTAGTTCAGTGGGATAGCATTCATTCCTAGAATGCCTAGAAATGCATGTTCAGTCATACTATTTCACACAACCTTTCTTTAGAAAACCTGGACTGTACTCTGCATCCATGCAAATGCCATGTCAGGGCTAATAACAAGGTATGGGGAGCAGTTCACAGTGTACAGGGCCTCTACGTGCAACATCTGCCCCTCTCAGACGACAAAACGGGCGAAGAGAAGCCCCGCATGCCATGTGCACACAGGATGCACTACTGAGCACCTGAAATGTGACTGGTATACCTAAGGAACTGACTTTCTCATTTTAACTCGGTTTACATTCCAGAAGTCATATGTGAACAGTAATTACTGCACTAGGTGGCGCCTTTTGGCATGATAAGTGACGTGTCCATATATGTTGCTTTAGTAAGCTGCAATGCCCTGACGCCTGTGCTTGTAGTAACAGATTTCAACAGCAGTTCTTCCTGGATTCCTTGAGTTAATTAATAGCCTGATTTAAATACTGGAAACTTAATTTTGTTGTGAAAATTTCTCAGCTATGAATGTTACAAGGGGAAGGGGCCAAAAATAGTTGAGCATAATTTTCCCTCATGTCAGTAAGGACTGACTGAACTTGGGCAATTGAAACATAATATATATTCTGTCACCAAAGTGAAGTTTTCCATCTGGGATGTGGATGAAGTCATGATCTTTGGAGTCCAACAACACAGACCATTGCCTAAAATAGTCTATGCACTGAGAGCTTTAGTCAGAACTGTCCACCTCTGGTAGAAAACACAGAATCGAAGAATTTCTTGGGATTACTTGCTAATCATAAATTCCAGACAGTTCCAGGCATCAAACACTTGCTGTTCATCAATACAGTTGAGCTGACTGAAGGGGCATTGGGGATGGGGGTTGGGGGTTGCAGACAGGGAAGTTAGAGGAAAGGATGTTGGGAGAAATTAGTATTTACCAATGAATCGCATGCATGAAACTCTTGCTTTTCAAAAGGGTGGCCAGAGGACTAAGAGTGAAGAGAAGTGAAAACAAGTCATCCATGTTGATGGGATAAGAATAGTCCTGTGCTCATCTAGACAAGCACTTCCTCCTGGACTGTAAGAAGACTGTAAGACCACCGTACTGGTTTGTTTGTTCATTCGTTTGTTTTAATCTACTTTGCCTACTAAGAAATCTTAGAGTTGGGTGGAAAAATATGCCAACGCCAACATCCACGCCTACCACCCAACAGTGACCTTCAGGAGGCTTGGGTTGTCCTGTCGTGTGAAGCTGAGGGATTCTCAGTCTGCTGGTCATTCCTGTCTCCTTAAGCTGACTCCAGATAGTGCCTTTCCTTCCTGGATAGATAGGGGTGTAGGTTAGCCAGGCAGGTGACCCTCACCTCCACCCCGGATTTACTCGGAAACTTCATTTCACCATCATTATTAATGGCTGGGTGTGCTAGCACTTCCTGACGAACTCGATAAGACCCACACGGAATCCGAAGGAAACTAATCTGTGACTCAGCATTTTTCTCTCCTACTGGACAGTTATGGAAAGTTCCTCATTGACCTAAGGATATCTGTGGACCTGGGACTTTTGCCCAATGTCTGCTTGAAGATCTAATCTGTGGGGTAAGAGTATGCAGCCACTGGAATGCAGAATAGCAGTTTCTATGGATGCCCCTCACTAGTCCTTCATCCACATGGAGTCTAAGAACACAGCTTGATGAACCTAACTACAAGTGTCAATGCCCCCCTCTCTCCTTCCCTCCCTCCCTCCCTCCTTTCATCCCTCCTTCTCCTCCCCCCTCTCTTTCTCTACTTTCTTTTGTGATACTACAGATGGAATTCGGGGCTTTGTGCATGGTTGCAAACATTCTACCACTGAGCTACATCGAATCCCATGTCATGACTATTTCCACTTGTTTCCCAAAAGTACCCTGATCGTCACTGAGCATTGTCTCCCCTAAAGTTTTTACCTCAGGGTTGTTACTCACCTCTCAGATCAATCTCTATCTCCATGTGAGAGTAATGACATTAAGTGACTCCAGAGAAGGAGAAGCCAGTGTCTGGAGGCAACAGCTGATGAGTCCAGGAAGACACAGCTAATTTGAAAGAGAAAAGAAAACTCAGCTTTATCTCATCTCCATTTTCCACCCAACTCCAACAACCTACGTGTACCCATGTAAGTTCCCATATCAGATGGCATGACCTACTACTATTGTGGGCTAAATTGTGTCTGTCAAAAAAAACCTTGGATGTTGAAACTCTACCTCTCAGAATGACTATATTTAAGGATAAGGGCTTTGTGGAGTCAACAAAGGTTAATTGAGACCATATTTGAGAGAAATGTATCCTTACAAGAGGCAAAAATGCTAGAGCTTACACTTGATACATACAAGATAGCCACAGGAGGACCCAAGGAGGGACCACCTTCAAGGCAAGAATAGAGGACTCACCAAAATCAAACTGTGCAAACTCCTTGACCTTGGATTTCTAGCTTCTAAACTGTGAGAAAATCTGTGCTTTTAAGCCCCCCCCAAATTTAAGAATTTTTGTTACAGCAGTTCAGGTGAACTGAAGTCTTTAAGCCATAAGACCTTCCTCTTTAAAGTCTCTCATGTACCAATCAGAAAACATGATACCCTAAACCTATACCCTGTAGTACCTTGCTTATCACCCACATGCCCTACAACAATGCCAGGGTCAGGGCCTGGAGCCCAGCTGCTTTCCCAGGTCACCAAAATTATACAGTAAAAAAGACCTCAGTAATTAAGACAAATATCATTTTAATGAATTATTATGAACAAGAAATTAATGCAAAATATTCATAAGGAATTGGCTACTTCACAGCTTTGTCCCAGCAAGTCATAGTTGGTGTTCATCAGCCATCTGTCACTGTGACAAAATACTTGAGAAGAGAAAAACTCCAAGGGAAAACATTTCATTCTGGTTTGTGGTTTCAGGGTCTCACAGCTTGAGCCTGCAAGGAGGCTGAACATGGCAGAAACAGTGATGGACAAAGTCATTCACTGCGTTGAGCTGGAAAGCAGAATGACCAAGAAACAGGTTCAGGACAAGATATATGTTTCTACATTTTGGGGTCAGGCACTCATTGATCAGCCTCTTCCAGCTAGGTTCCGCTGTCCATCACATCAAATCCATCAAGGAGCTGGTTCACTGGTTTGACCAGAGCCTTGAAAGTCAATACTTCCCCAAAACCAGTCAGCTGACCATGAAGCTCATAAAGTAAGCCTTCGTTGAACATTTCAAAGTCAAATCCTACAAATTAAGAAATATTTTCACTTGATTTTTCAATATACATGAGTCCCCTGTGAGTGGACCCCAAGCTCTACATTTGAGATAAGAAACCACCCTTATCTCCATTATAGCGTGTGAAGATAGCGTAGTAAAAAATCAATGGTTGTGGCTGAACACTGGCTGAATTACAGACTTAGAGTGTTGTGTTCAGTAGTGAACAGGGCAGGTGAGACTACAACCTCCTAGGTAGGACAGTCAGCAGGGAAACTGAAGACAAAGTAGGGATAGGAAGGAGCCACTGCACTGGAGATACAAGTGATGGCTGCAAAGGACGGTGGACAGTGGAGCACCAAGAGGACACGGAAGCCTGGCTCAGGGCATCAGAGGGAAATCCTCTAGACACTAGTGCTACTGAGCAGCAACTTGCCCCAAGCATCATGACACAGGAAGCTCCTGATAGCCTGTAAAACAATGAAGCCCCTTTCTCACACCAGCTGATCCACTGGCAAATTCTGTTGGTTCCATGTTTAAAACAGATAGGAGATTCCCACCATTTCTTAACAAGAGTGTTCCTATCTCCTCACTTTATCTCCCCACCTTTCACCTTCTCCATGTCAAAATCAGCGGAATCCCATTAAAAAGTAAAGTTGATCATGCCACCTCTCCATTGCTGCTCCCCCATTATCAAAGTCAACAGATTTGCCCTACAACACTGCCTCTCCCTGAACTCTCTTCTCCTCTTAACAGCTCTGTAACTCATTGATCTGGTTTATTGATTGTCTTAGTTAGATTTTCTATTGCTCTGAAGAGACACCATGACCACGGCAACTCTTATAAAAGAAAAATATTTAATTGGGGTGGCAGCTTATAGTTCAGAGGTTCAGTCCATTATCATCATGTGGGACATGGTGACGTACAGGCAGACACGGTGCTGGAGAAGGAGCTGAGATACCTCTTGATCTGCAGGCAGCAGGAGTCTGTGTCTACACTAGGTATAGCTTGAAAATAGGAGATCTCAAAGTCCACCCCCACAGTAACACATTTCCTCCAACAAGGCCACACCCCCTAATAGTGCCACTCTGTATGAACTTATGGGGGCCAATTACATTCAAATTATCACTTCAGTGGTATCCCAAACCAAACAGTTCCTCAAGGTGAAATAAGTTAGTCACAAAATGACAGATTGGCTGATTCCATTTATATGAGGATCCTAGAATAGTCAAACTCATAAAGACTTGGTGGAGAGAGGGATTATTGTTATAGAGATTCAATTTGCAAGTTGAGAAAAACTTTCCTAGATCGGTGATTGTAGTGATTCACAGTGTCTGACTATAATTAATACCACTGAACTAGACACATACAAATGGTTATGATATGAAATGTCTGCTAAGAATATATCACCTACCACTCTCTTCAAGAACTATTCCATGTCAGTCATGGTAGCACACACTTGTAATCTCAGAACTTGAGAGACTGAGGCAGGAAAATCAGGCCCTTAGAGACACATAGACAAAATGTGTATGGTGGAAAGTTGTAAAACCAAATAATGTGAATGAGATGAACATGTTCCTAAATGTATGCAACCTACCAGATCTGGCTAATAGACAGCTAGAAAACCTTAGTGTACCTACAGCCATGGTGGACACTGATGGCTAATCCAAACCCTCCCACCACCAGCAGAACTGAGGATCTAAGGGTCTTACTGGGGAATTAGAGCAATTATTTAAAGGAATTAAGACTAACCAGGCAAGAATGACTGGGTAAAGCAAGAACTAGTCACACTGATAAACAAAGATGGTGGATGCTGTCAACAGCAGACAATCCTTCCTGCAAGTCTGGAAGGCAACTGGTTATGAATCTCCACCAAGCCACCCACCTAGGGGCCATAAAAATTGCTTAACTTCAAATTTGGAAAGCCTAGTTAAAGACACCACCTTTAGATGTACCACTTGTGCTCCCAAAGTGGGAAAGAAGATTCCACAAGGGATCTGGACTGGAGGAAATGGGCCTGGGAATGGGAAGTTGGACTTTACTGAAATCAGTCCTACTGTATGGGACTATAAATGTTTGCTAGTATTTGTAGACACCTTCTCGGGATGAGTAAAAGCCTACCCCACCAAAATAGAGGTGTGAATGAAAAAATGTGAAAACTCAAGCCATGCTATTGAATTTCTTTGTGTCTGGCTCAGGAGTCTCAGGCCTCACACCTCCTGGACACTTATGGGCACATCACCTGAAAGCTTATGAGTAGCACAAAAATCTCAACTTTCCACAGTTTCTGAGCAGTCTCCCCTCTTCTGTCTTGACCATTACTCAGGAAGCATCAAAGGAGAGATGCTAGGGGTGGAGCCAGGGAAAGGTGAAAATAAGAGAGTCAGAAATGTTTTGTTCCAGGGCTTGCATGCATGTGTGTGCTTTAAATAAGTTCAAGGGAAAAACCTAGGCAGCGTGCAAATATTTACACCTTAAAAAGTTTCCTTTGTGAGCTGAGCATGGTGGCCTGCTCCTGTAATCTCAGCACCAGGGACAGAAGCCAAATGAGAATCTCAGGGAAAATGGAAAAACCTGAACACAAGAAATCTAGACATAACTAGTATACCTTCAGGCCTAAATGGTTTGGTGTCCCTGGTTTGGCCACACTGTGCAACACTACTCAAAAGGAACAAACTCCTGAGACACAAGGGTGGCAACTCGGATGGATCTCAAGAGAATTTATGAGCTGTGAACAAGCCAGTCTCGGAAGCTCACACAGCCTGAGCATGGTAGGGAAGGCCTCTAACCCTGGCACTCAGAGAGCTCCAAGCCAACCTGGTGAGGTCCTATCTCAAGAACAAAAAAACCCAAAAAAACAAAAAGGCCAGGCGGTGGTGGCACATGCCTTTAATCCCAGCACTTGGGAGGCAGAGGCAGGTGGATCTCTGTGAGTTCGAGGCCAGCCTGGTCTCCAAAGCGAGTTCCAGGAAAGGCACAAAGCTACACAGAGAAACCCTGTCTCTGAAAAAAAACAAAACAAAACAAAACAACAACAACAAAAAAAAAACAGAAAGGATCCTTTGGGCAATTGAACACCATCTTTAAAACTTGAAGAGTACAATCATACATACATACATACATACATACATACATTCGGTCTTTCAGTTGACCTTAGCCAAAGCAGCATGTGTAAGGTTTTTCAATGTATTGGGTCATCTTTGCTTTTCTCCCTAATCCAAACACCAGTCTGAGGATGTCATTTGGGATACTTTTTGTCTATGAGACTCAGACAAAGAAGAAAAGGGGAGGAGAAGCAGCTCACTTCCTCTCACAACTGAATAAAGCCTCCGGACTGCATCAGTAAAGGGGGAAGAACAGCGTGCTCAGCCGGGACTAGAAAGTTCGTGGTTAATATCCTGCCGCTGTCTACCCATGTGTCAGTTATTCACACAGCAAAGAGCTCACACACTTGAAGTGCACGACTTAACTTCAATATTATTCACACAAGTTACAAGCGTTGCCATGAGCTGAGTTTAAGATATCCTCATCATTCTAAATAGAAATTCATTATCAGTCATTTTCCTAACAGTTTCGCACAAACATCACACATATGCACACATACACACATTCACACATGCACACACATATACACACCACATGTGCACACATATATACATTCACACACATACACATCATATATGAACATCGGTATACAGATACACATGAATACGTACACATACATACCCACTTACACATACACATGCACCTACACATTCACACAGATACAATACACTCAAACACACACATGTGCACATATACCCATTCATACATACATACACACATATGCACATCAGTATACAGATATACATGAATACATACACATACATACCCATTTATACATACATATACACATGCACCTACACATACAAACTCATAAAAATATACACATATATACACATCATCCGTCCTTCCAAAAGCAGAATATACTCACTGTCCCTGGAGATTTTCTTGTTTTGGACAGTCCAGGTGAAGAAAATCACAAGTGTGGCCTGCAGGCCTGGCTGTATTCACCAGTGGGATGTTCTCATTGAGGGATTTGGTAGTGTTGTAGATGTAGCGCCTCATCTCTATTACTTACAAGTCCCCCACTGCACTGGTAGACGTATTTCTCTCATCATTCATGATTTGGTGAGTATATGAGCCATTTCTGCTTTTTGGCTATTAAGAATAATGCTTCTAGAGCTGGAGAGATTGACTCAGTAGTTAGCATTTCTTGCTCTTGCAGAGGACGGGTGTTCAGTTCCCAGCATCCACATGGTGGCTCACCAGCACCTTGTTCTGGCTTCTGAGGGCACCAGGAGCACACATCATGCACATGCATATATGCAGGCAAGCACTCATACACATAAAATAAAAATAAATAAATCTTAAAAAGAATACTACTAAGAACATCCCTGTACAAGCAAGAGTGAACTTATCTACTACCTCAAATATTTCCTGTTTCCTTGTGATGAGATCATTTAAAGTCTTCTCGAGTAGAGAACTGCCTTAACCTTGCTGCGCTCCTCAAGAACCCAAACCACTTCTGTTTGCTACAAATATTCCATGCTCTTGTTGGGAAACTGGGGACTGATCTTCCTGCTCACCTATGACCTCTCCCAATAAATGAATTTATTAATTTCCACGAATTGTTATGGCTGGTGGGAAGTGTGTGACTGGAAAGTACAGGCTGCCAGAAGAAGGCCACAGAGATGACTGAACTTCTGACTTCAGAACTGCGTTGGTCCCTGTGAAGTTGTCTTACCCCAAACCTTCCACCTTAAATGCCCAGAAGACCAAGAACACACCCATGCCCTATAAGGCACTCTTATTATGGAATTTCTAAGACATCAAAAGAAATTTTTGCCTTGAGGGTGATTCAGAGTAAACTAGAGCTAGAGAAGATGGTGAATAAAAACAGAATTATTTCAGTCATTATCTTAGCAACAGGAAGAAAAAGACCTCAGTGGAGAACTGGGGTTCATTCAGCACATCTAGGGAGAGGGGGACATAATCCAGGGTACAGTGGAGTCAGTAAGTGGGGAATTATTAAAAGGAAACACCAGAGTTTGGAAAGTGGGGTCCTGAACAAAATGGAATGACCATAGTCTTGCTGGAGACAAGCCAGCAAGGCCAGACCTCACATGGAAATGAGGCAGGTGACCAGATGCAGAGGATGGGGGAATGTGGCAGGACCAAGTTTTCTGGATTCAATCTTGTGACACAGAACGCCAAGAGTCGAAGCCCACTGCGGGCAGGACAGAGGAGGCTGACAAAATTTGGTGAGGAAGAGAGCTGCTACAGCCAAGTCAAGTGAGCTACTGAACGCATTGGCCACGTAAAAATGCTGGAGGCTGAGGCTGGTAGGTCCTGCATCCTTCTGGCACGCCAACTTAGCCTACTTGGTGATTTCCAGAATGGTAAAAAAACCACCCTGTCTTGAAAAAACAAGGTGGACAGTGCTTAAGGAACAGCAGCTGAGGCTGTCCCCAATTGCCACAAACATGGACACACAACACCCTGCCCCCCATGTGCAGGGACACACACACACACACACACACACACACACACACACACACACTCAAAGACTTAATGCAAATTCTAGACTTGTCACGTGGGCCCCCAGAAAGGACAGTTACTGATTTTTCAGAAAGGGCAGATGTAGATGTAACCAACCGTCTTATAAATAAGAAACACAGAACCAATGCAAAGAAGAAAGCCAAGAGGTCAGAGCTAAGAGCTAAAACCTTAACCTTCCTCCTGCAGTGGTCCTACCTCTCCGAAGGAGAAGGTACTTCCTGTGTTAAAGTCTTTATATAGTCTCTGTTCTGCCTTCTCATTGGTTGTAAACCCAACCACAGGACTGCCTCATTTCGGCCTGTCTGTATAGACCTCCAGGTGTTCTATGGTTGGTATTGAGATTAAAGGCATGTGTATCCAATGCTGGCTGTATCCCTGAACACACAGAGACTTACCTAGCTCTCTCTACCAAGTGCTGTGATCACAAGCGTACACCACCACTGCCCTGCTTTCCTATGGCTTGCTAATAGCTCTGACCCCCAGGCAACTGCCCTGCTTTCCTATGGCTTGCTAATAGCTCTGACCCCCAGGCAACAATAACATTTTGGTACAAAAGAAAATATCACCATAGGCAAACACAATCTACAGTGATGGGCTATCATTACCATAGAGAGCGCAACCTCTGCTTCACCCTGAGCTGATCTTCTAGACTGGCATTGCTCATTTCCACTCTCACATTCCAGCCAGAGAGGTAGGCACTCCTGGGAAAGAGCATGCACACACCACCCACCAGCCCTCAGCATACCCTGAAGACACATCTTAAGGACACATCACATCATCCAGACCCTGCCCCCAAACAGTGTGGCAGGTGTGGTCTGCTCCTCCCTAGGCAGGAATATGGGAAGTCATGCAATTCCAGGATCTTGAGTCTGGAGAAGTAAAGATTCAGGAAAATTCTTTCTTTCCAGAAAAGACGTCAGGGTCCAGAGAATCAGGAGACTTGGGCAGCCAGTTAATAGGCTTGATACAGAACTGTCTATAAAGTATTGGGGTCCTGCCCATGTTTTCAGTTGAAATCATTTGTGTGAATCAGTTTCATTCATTCACAATTTGGTGCATTAGGTGAGGGATCTACTTCAATTGTAGAATGGTTACCTATTCCCAGCCCTGAAAAATTAATTAACTAATTGCTTGGTTGGTTGGTAGTTAGTTACTCGATCTAATATTTTATGCATGCCACTGTCTTATCCAAACTTTGGAGCTGATGTGTTGATGATAAATGTTGAGTACAAGATGAGACAGTGATGGGTTCAGGTTCACAACTTCAGAAAAGCTGTATCCAGGAGCTGGGGACAGAGCTCAGCAGTGAAGACCACTGACTGCTCTTCCTGAGGACCCAATTCTCAGCTCCGCATGACAGCTCACGGACAGTTGTGACTCCACTTCCAGGGCATCTGCCCTCTTCTGGCCTCCTTGGGCACCAGGCACATACATGGTGCAAAAAGGTACACAGGCATACAAGCAGACAAAACACACATAAATTAAAATAATTTTATCTTTATTATTTATTTATTTTTGGTTTTTCTGGACAGGGGTTTCTCTGTGTACCAGCCTCAGCTGTCCTGGAACTCACTTTGTGGACCAAACTGGCCTTAAACTCATAGAGATCCATCTGCCTCTGCCTCCCAAGTACTGGGATTAAAGGCATACACCACCACACCAGGCTAAGTAATTTTTTTAAACATGTATCAAAACATAATCTCCCCAGAGTTCTCCAGTTTGCATTGCCCAGGGCCCAGGTGCTCAGCTCCCCTTACAGGGTCCCTAGACTGTATCTTACAGCAATTATTTCTCTCCCTGCAGCTGCACTCCAAAGACTGCTTTTGTGGACCACCAGGAATTTCCTGTGATAGAATCTCAGAAAGCTACTGGTGACTTGGAGGAGGTGACTTCACGGGGCAAAAGGTCCCTTTCTACAATAAACATTCTCAGTGTGGCCATGTCAGAGACTTCCCACACAGATCCCACACCTACCAGCCACTTGTCATCTTGACACCAAACATCCAGAGAAAGAAATAAAACCACTTGTAAAGGACTGTCTTCTTGTTTTAACTGGACCTGCGTTTGAGTTCTGGATGGGTTAACCTTATGCAAACCAAAGAAGCAGCAAAGGGTGGTAGCTCACACCTGTAATACCAGCATTCAGGAGGCCAAAGCAAGACAGATGTTATGAGTTCAAGGATTGCCTGGCCAAGTGGGGAGATTGAAGAGAGAGAAAAGAAAACAAACCCAAAAGGGAGCCTTACCTTAAAATAATTTTTTAAAAAGACCAAATATTTTTGGTGGTGCTAGGAATCAAACCCAGAGCCTCAAACATGCTTAGCAAGTTTTCCAAGATGTATCTGTAGTCCCAACTGCAGCCACTGATTCATACTTTCAAGTGTAGGATGAAGGTTGTGCAGTGAGCATTGAGCCCTCAAGCATCCTGAGGATGGAAGCAGACACACAGCTTCTACATCAGCCCCTCAGAAAGCCATGCTCAAAACAATCAAGAGGAGAAACCAGAAGTGTGATTGCTGCTGGTCTGCACTCTGACACCTGTGACCCTGTTTACATGGAAGGGAGGTTGTTCCCAGGGCAGGGAAGCCAGCTTGGAGCCCTCACCCTCAGTGATAAGACAACCAGTACTACATCTAGTGCCAGACCCCTCCACATCCAAGTCACCACCATATCTTGAGAGAGTCCTGGGTTTTCGATGCCTCCATTCAGGAGCCCTACCAGGCAGATCTCTCCACGAGGGAAGGCAAAAAGCATAGGCAGACAGGTTTGGGTATGGAAGTCACATGAGATACTTGCTTTTCAGCAGTGACTGCAGCACTCTGGTGGCACATTTGTTTGCTCACAAGCTTACCCCTCCCATGTATGGTGGGGCCTACCTCCTGAGCTGCTACCGGACTTCACCCACCTTCCCTCCTGGAATGTATGCATTCATCCATTGCTCAGCCATCCAGGCAATATCCAGCTATGACCAAAGCATTGTGAATTAACTCTTACAAGCTATGCCTCTGGGTATGATAAAGTGACTCCAGATTCTCTCTTGGAAGAACATATGAGACACAGATGCTGGCCTTGAGATGGAAATGGGAACCATAAGTGGAGTGCTGGAGTAGCAGTGCTGAAAGCCCCTTTCTGGCTGAGGGAAAACAGGGCTCATAGTCTTTCTGGAACCACACCCTTCAGTATCATTTGTAAAATAAGAATACAGTTCGAGGACCCTCCAGGCTGGAAAACTGCAAATCAAGATGATGTCTGAACACTTAGTACCAGGTGTAAAAATACCTGTGGACTTGGCACAATAGGGAAGGTGAATTAAACAAATAATTATAACAATAAACTTCCAAATGTCTTGATTAGTACAGAACACTTCAATGCATTACAGGTGAATAAAGCCATCTGGGTACCATGATGCCCTAAACCTTCAATCTCCACAGCAGCACCTGCTTGGCTGAGGAACTGGAACCAGGGCACATGCAGAACACACGTGAGCCTCAGGAGCATCTCCTCAGCACTATCAGGAGTGCCCATCGGGCCCCCGCGTCTCTCCCTCTGCCCACAGAGCTCATTCGTTCTCACCATATTAAGGCCTCAGTGAGCGTCCTTCATCTCATAGTACTTAGTGTCTTCCTCGAAATAGAAATGGATAGCAGCAACTGAAGAGGAAGCATGTCCTGAGTCTCTCAGATGCTCTGGGGAAGCTGAGGAACCAAGCGCAGGTAAGGGCGGAAGACGTAGCCAACACGTGGTATGAAGCCCGGCACATGCGCATACACGCCCCTTCAGACCCAGGCACTGGGCCCACGCTGTTTTGTTACATCTCAGCTCCACGGCTTATTAGCTAGTCAGCCTTAAATAGGTGTTTCCCTGAATGTGGAACCAGCTCTATAAATGCTGCATGTTGACAAGTCTAAAACACTGTTGATTGTAAGATTAGAGGCACCTTGAGCCTGGCATGCAGGCACATGTACAGAGCTCCACCCTGGAAAAGAGCGGGCAGGAAGGCAGTTATAGACCAGCCTGGACTAGTTAGTGAGTTCAAGGTCAGGCTGAGCTACATGGTAAGACCCTGTCTTAAATAAATAAAAACAAATAACACATCATCAATTTTAGGTTATAGTCATGTCCTGTAACACATGAAGAAGATACTGCCAATTGATACTATGACAATGATTTCTTGCTTTAAATTTTTGTTTTGTATATTATTTTGGTTTTTTTTTTTTTTTTTTTTTTTTTGGTTTTTCGAGACAAGGTTTCTCTGTGTAGCTTTGCGCCTTTCCTGGAACTCACTTGGTAGCCCAGGCTGGCCTCGAACTCACAGAGATCTGCCTGCCTCTGCCTCCCGAGTGCTGGGATTAAAGGCGTGCGCCACCACCGCCCGGCCAGAATAAAAATCTTATTAGGTTGAATTTAGTTATAGATATATCATACTTCTACAGATACAAATGGAAGAAAACAGGTTGAGTGGCCCTTATCTGAGAAGCTTGGACCCAAAAGTGTTCAGAATTTCAGGATGTTGTCAGATTTGGGGATACTTCATATAGTTAATGAGAGGTTCTAGGGAGGAAATAAAAGTCTAAGCACATCCATATCAAACAAAAATTTAAGATACTATATTTATATAATATTTTAAATGATATTATGTATAAAGCAATTTTTCAAGTGTGGAATTTTCCACTGATGATATCATGGCATCATTCAGAAAGTTTCAGGTTTTGGATTGTATCATATTTCAGACTTTTAGATTAGGAATGTTGAAACTTATTTTCAAATGTAAATTAATGGCTGGCCATGGTGATGCACGCCTTTACTCCCAGCACTAGGAAGCAGATGGATTTCTGTGGGTTTGAGCCAGCCAGGTCTACATAGTGAGTTCTTGTCCATCCAGAGCATGGAGTGAGACAAGGAGGAAGAGAGAGAGAGAGAGAGAGAGAGAGAGAGAGAGAGAGAGAGAGAGAGTTAGGAGCACGGTGGTACACTTGCAGTGTTAGCCACTCAGGAAGCTAACGTGGAAAGAGCTCTGTGAGCCTGGAAGTATAGCAAGGCTCCACTGCAAGAAAAACAGAAGAAATGGGATTGGGAAAAAGAGGCAAAGAGAGAGAATCCTTTTCCAATCAAGGTCCACCTCTCCCTGCTTACCTGTCAACACACCCCTCTTCCACTCAGGTTTGTAAAAGCAAGGATGCTGCTCTCTGGGCCATCTCTACCACTGGGAAGCATCTTCAAATATGTGACCCCATGCTGGACAAAGTGGCACATGCCATTAACGCCAGCACCTAGGAGGCAGAGGCAGGCCTCTGTGAGCTTGAACCCAGCCTGGTCTACATAGCAATTCCAGGCCAACCTGGGTTACAGAGTGAAATCTTGCTTTCCCCAACCAAAAATAGATGCTACATTTCCCCCAGACTTTCCTGAAGCCTCTGCAGCCTCTGCCTGAGGTGTTGCTTGCTTGACTCCACCTGTAGTGGAGCTTTTAGAACACAGCCGCATCCTGCCCACGTGGCCTTCGAGGGTCTTCTAGTTTTTTCACCTGAAGCATCAAATATTTATGAGTGTCCTCTATGTTAACAGGAAGACAGCTAATTACTTGCATCATCTGCCCACTGGGCTCATTACAAGATGGTCCTCAGGGAAAAGCCAATGATAGGCAGGTGCTTCAAACAGCCCCAGAAGCCTGTGATGGGACTGAGAGCATTTAAAGATCATACAAAGGACTAGACCTGGCATATTAGCAGTCTTTAAAAGTCAGTAATTTGATTTTCCTTTAAAAACTTTTTTTGAGACAGGGTCTCACTATGTAGCTATGGCTGTCCTGGAACTCACTCTGTAGAGCAGGCTGGCCTCAAAAAGTCACAGAAATGCACCTACCTCTACCTCCCTAGTGCTGGATTAAAGGCGTACACTATCACTTCCAGCCTTTTTTTAAAAAATTGTGTGTGTGTGTGTGTGTGTGTGTGTATGCATTTTATGTGTGTGCATGTCTAACCAGTACCCATTGAAGCCAGAAGTGGGTGTCATATTCCCTTGAGATGGAGTTACAAGTGGCTCTGAGCTGCCTAATGTGAGTGCTGGAAATTGAACTGAGGTCTTCTGAAAGAGTAGCAAGTGCTCTTAACCACTGAGCCATCTCTCCAGCTCAGTTATTTGGTTTTGCTGTAATAAACTGAGCATCTTAGAATGTTGAGACTTTGATGTTTAGTTTTGGAGACTGGGTAGTCTGAGTTCACTGAGTCGTCACTGTACAAAAGATGTCAGAAGTAAGTTAGAAGTCGGGAAGGCCAAGAAGAGAGGGCAGAGATACCAGGTGACCTTTCTTCAGTTCTTCCCAAGAACCCTAAGATCTGCTCCTTCTTGACAGTGAAATCTCCTCTTGGTGGCTGTCCATGTCCAGAGACACAGAGCTGACCCAGGCCTCCTCAGTGAGTTGCCACACACAGGACACATTCCTTATGGTTCAGTGAGAATGTCTAACCCTTTGTCTTTCTTCACTTTCTCCACCTCTAACAAGTTAGTGTGGTTATTACACACCGTACTTAGGAGCCAGAAGCGGCCCTACTGGTTTTCTTTTGTGTTCTGATAGGATTTGGAACACTGCGTTCTAGTTCTGATCTTGATACTAGCACGTGTTTCTCACCCTGGGAGAGCCAGGCAGGAGGTGGAAAAAGGTTCCACCAGAATAGAAAGTAGAACAAAGAGCAGGGCATGCTCTCCCCACTCCACGGCTCTGCTGAGTGTGGGTGTTACCAGGTGGAAACATTTATGTCACTACCTTTGTTGAATACCTTGTCAAAAAAGGTGTTTTTAATCTAAACATTGTGCTTCCCTTCACCTTCCATCCATGTTTGATGAAGTTTGATAGTTCTCCTATTTTTTTCTTCTAATATTTGAAAGCAGAACATTTGTTTACAGCAAATCAATGAGGTCTTCATGATGCATTGACGGGGCACAGCAGCACCCTCTCGGTGATGATCTAATGCTGCACAGCAGCACCCTCTCAGTGATGATCTAATGCTGCACAGCAGCACCCTCTCAGCGTTAGGTGCTGTTCCTCCCAGGAATCCACGTCTGAATCTGTTATAGACAGTCTCTACATCTATAGATGTAGAGATCTATAGAACTACCAGTCCTGGTAGTTCACTCTAGTTCTACTTTTGCCTGAGCTTGGCAGGGTAGCCATGCTTACCACAGGTCCACGACTTCTGAAGATGGAAAGCCTTAGAGGCACAACAGTCATTTCAACGCTTTCCAAACAGTGGCATCCCCTTTGGCATCTTGCTTCTGCAGATGACACCAAAACAACCAGAAGAAACTTGGAATTTCTAAAGGAATGATCTAAGGACTGTTTTGAAATCTCAGTTTGGCAAGTGCAAGGCTGCAGAGTCCACATAGGTACAGCTGCCACGTGCTCCAGGAGTCAGGCATGAGGAAGTCAGAGGCACTTATTCCAGATTCCAGTGTCGCAATGTCACATGTAGCTTAGAACCTGGCTTTGGGCCAAAAGATGTAAGGCTTTTAAATTGTTGAAAATACTGTCAAGTAGTACTTAAAGGTTGTGCAAGACACAGTCCGGGAAACAGTACAGGGGAGCGTCACCATTCTCGACCCCTGGAGCTCTGATGCCAGGTTTAACATGGGCGTGCCCCTTCCTGCTGAGCTGTCCCTCTCTGGATTTCTCATTTCTCCCTCTGAGTGTTCCATTCACCCACAGTCCTAGGGAACTTGCAAAAGGAACCCCATGTTCCTCCCTGAGGACTGAAGGAGGCCCACTGGCTGGTAGAAATAAGGACATTTGGCTTGACACAAACTCAGAAAACTGCCACTAAACCTGGAGATGGCGAGGGAGAGGGCTTGGCATTTTCTGGCTGGGGCCAGGACAGTAGTAATTGGCCTGAGGCAGAGGAGCAAAGGCTGAGATGCCTGTCACCGTGTGTCCTGTTGCTGCTCTTGCTTGACGCTCTCTGTAGCTGTAGGCCTGAGGTCTCAATTCATAGATTCTTTGTTTATTCTAAAGGAAAGAAGCAGGAAGTTCATTTTTACCAGTGACCTTGACTGGATGTCTTTGATGATGATGTTTAATGGCTGAAGGTTCAGCAGTTTATTTATATCATTATAAAATGACGCCATCCTTGTTGTATTTTCACATCTCTTTAGTGAGTGTGCTTCCTGAAATCAGTCACACACACAAACACAGCCTAAAGCAAGTGTTTTTCAGTTTGACTTACTTATTTTTTTATTGCATCTTCATCCCAATCTATAATACAAATATTGCAATATTATTTTCAAATATTTACCTGGACTTGTAGAGCAACCTGTTGTTTCAGGGGTTCTGACTGTTGGTTTTGTATTGTTTGTTTTAATTATTTTTATTTTAATGGAGAAAATTTTAAACCTTTTTCTCCATAATATTGAATCAGGCAAAATTTTCTTATTATATGTCACATTTTTAAATCTTTTTTCTCTTTCTTTAAAAAGCAAAATGTTTTGTCAATTTAAAATGGTTAATTATAAAAAAAAACAATTACAGGCCAGGTATGGTGGTGCACACCTTTGATCCCAGCACTCGGGAGGCAGAGGCAGTCTGAGTTCGAGGCCGGCCTGGTCTACATAGTGAGTTCCAGGACAGTCAGGATTACATAGAGAAATCTTGTCTCTAAAAACAAACAAAAATAAAAAACAATTACAGCAGAGTCTGAACAGCCTAAGTATATGAAATTTTAGGAAATATTGCCGCCTAGTGGTCACATGTGACACTGCAGTAATATTAGCATGGTTAGCAGTTGTTTTGTCTTTGTTTCCATACACTTTAATTAAAGGCATGGTATGGTGTCTATTAACAGAGCTTTGCAAGCTTTAGTTAACGTGTATGGAAATCATTTTGAGATCTTGTTTAAGTAAGACTCTTATTCAGGAGTTTGAGTGTCTCTGTCTTGACTCTCTGGTTCTGCTTTCTGCTTGACAGGATAGCCATGTTTACCACAGGTCCATTTTAACAGTGGCAGGTGTGCCTCTTATTTCAATGTTTTCCAATGTCCAAGGCTTTAGAGAACATAGGTGCAGTTCCCATGTGCCCCAAAAAACATGTTAACAAGATCCCAGAGGAGGCCAGCACTGCTGTCCCATGACCACACTGTGTTGGGAGTGCTTAATTTAATATGAATATGGCAAAATTCAATGAGTCTAGGCTATAGAGTCAGAAAATTTTATCGATATGTAAAGATTCTATACATTAAGGTTCTTTGACAGTATGTTTCAGTGGTGGAGCTTTCCCTAACATGTGTGAGGCTGTGGGCTGTGAATTGAGCGCCAGGACCATATATTTAAAAAGTAATTCACAGCTGGGCAGTGGTGCTCGCCTTTAGTACCAGCACTTGGGAGGCAGAGGCAGGTGGAGCTCTGGGAGTTTCAGGACAGTCAGGGCTACAAAGTGAGTTCTAGGATAGCTTGGTCTACAGAGCTATTTCCAGGACAGCCAAGGCTACACAGAGAAACCCTGTCTTGAAAGGGAAAAAAAAAGGAATCAACAAGTCAAACTTATTTCCTGCCTTTCTACATGAGATTGATTTCAATGAATCAGGAATGTTGGATTAACAGCTATGAACGCCCAATTACCCCCCTTGAATGTTTAACCTCTACTCTTTTACTCAGAATGTAAGAACTTATTCACTTACTCCTTCATTCCCTGCCTTTTATTTGTTGGTTTTTGAGACAGTGTCTTCCTACTTAACTCTAGCTGTCCTGGAATGTACTATGTAGACAAGACTGACCTTGAATTTACAGAGAATCACTTGCCTCTGCCTCTCAAATCCTGGGATTAAGGTATGTGCTACCATGCCTAGCTTCCTGCCTTACTTTCCAAACAGCCTAAAGACTAATATTTCCGGATTCTATTTTGCCTTTTAGTGACTGGCATATACCAAATCATAAAGAATGTCCAGGCTGGGCTGGAGAGATGGCTCAGAGGTTAAGAGCACTGACTGTTCTTCCAGAGGTCCTGAGTTCAATTCCCAGCACCCACATGGTGGCTCACAACCATCTGTAATGAGATCTGGCACCCTCCTCTGTATACATAATAAATAAATCTTTAAAAAAAAGAATGTCCAGGCTACTGGTCTGGGGAGATCACTGAACTATCCAGGAATGAAAACAGAGGCCAGTGGGTACCAAGTCTCACCTCCAGCTGTATCAGTTCCCAAGGATACTTGAGTAGTCAGAAAATTAGTATCCCCTCTGCAATTCTGAATCATTCTTCCCTGAATAAGTCCTTTTAACTTTTTAAAAATGTATTA
>CABHPQ010136692.1:0-27067 GCA_902168405.1 Peromyscus aztecus
GAATATTCGCAAAAGCAAGCTACAGAAGCCTATTCTGCTCTGCCAAGATTAGGCAGTCAAGGCAACCTCAAAATAGTCCTGGAATGTCTGCATAAGCAGGTTACAAAAGCCAAAATTAGCAGTTAGTCACATCATAACAAGCAGATGACCATAGCTGCACTTTTCTGAGGGAGGGTCAAGGAGTCAGGGTTGCTGGAAAATTATATCCCAGGGACACTGAGTCAGAGACAAATGGCTAGTGGGTACCGAGATGAATGCCTAACACAAAATAGTTTCTGGGTCCACTCAAGAGGAACAGCAAGCAGCTTTGGAACTCAGGGGTATGGCCCAGCACAAACACAGTAGGTGAGCCTTGGAGAGGCAAAGCCCTGAGGACTGGTGTCCTGAGGACCTCGTGTTGTTACTGAGCGTAAGCTCTGGTTGTTGCCTTCATGGTCATGCTCACCACGTCCCTCATCATCTATGAACTGTATGAAAACTCTCCGCTTCTAGCCCCTCACTGGGCAGTGTTACTGTTGTTACTTACACTAATAGTGATTGACTTTTTCCAAGCATTGCTGCTGGAGCAGATTAATGATTCAGCCACCACCCTTAGAAAGAATTTAGACATGTAGATTGCCAGTAAAGTTGGGCTAAGATGTTTTTGTTAATGGCTTTGTTATATAAAATCTTGGGGAACAATTTAAAGTTTATAAAGGCACACATGGGAACCAGTTCCGAAAGAATGCCTTCGATTGGCTGGAGGAGCTCCGCTGCTGTTGACTGAGACTCAATGGCTGGAGGAGCTCCGCTGCTGTTGACTGAGACTCAGTCCGTTTGGTCTTTTAATTTAAATTAAGTTGCGGTTTCTCACAACGACGGTGGGGCATTTTCTTGGTTAATGATCGTCGTGGAGGTACCCAGCCCATTGTGGGCTGGCTGTCCAGGGATATAGTAGAAAACAAGCTGAGCAAGCCCTGAAGAGCTAGGCAGACGGCAGCACTTCTCCATGGCCCAGATTATAAGTGTCTTCCCGCCTCAAGATCCAGATGAAAGGTGTATGTCTTTTTCACCTCAAGATCCAAATCAAAGATGTGTGTCTTCCTACTGCAAAGGTCTGGACTAGAAGTGGATTCACCCATTCCAAACCAAGCAGAGTCTCTCACCAGTGTGCCCTCCTTTCTGGACTGTAGTTCATTCCCGATGTTGTCAAACTGACAAACTAATAGCCATCACAGACGCTGGGCAGTGGTGGTACTCTCCTTTAATCCCTGTGCTCAGGAGGAAGAGGCAGGTGGATCTCTGAGTTCGAGGCCAGCCAGGGATACACAGAGAAACCCTATGTAAAAAAAAAAAAAAAAAGCCACCACAGAAACAGCTTTTAAAATAAGGCATACTATTCATATGAAACTATGGTAATTTTTATTAATTTAATATAAATTAATACATATAGTTGCTTTTCTATTTTCAACTTCAAATGCCATAAGTAGCAAAAGACATTAGTTAGGCATGCTAGCATAAGCCTATAATCCCCACACTGGAGATATGGGGTGAAGCCCAGGGTAGTGGAGCACACCTTTAATTCCAGCACTCAGGAGGCAGAGGCAGATCTCTTTGAGTTCAAGGCCAGCCTACAGTATATAGTGAGTTCCAGGACAGCCAGAACTACATAATGAGATCCTGTCTTGAAACAAGATAACAAGAACATAAAAAGATGGGGTGAGAGAGTCAAGAGTTCAACAGCAGTGCTACACAGTAAGACCATGTCTCAAGAGAAAAACTGAAAAAAAAAATCTCAGTAGGTATGAACCTAAGAGAACAGAAGCTTAATCATTTGTATACATCATAAGATCATAAACTAAGCATGGTTGTGCGTGTCTTTAATCTCAGACCTCCAGAGGTGGAGGCAGGCTGGTTTCTGGGAGTTCCAAGCCAGCCTGGTCTACACAGTGGGACCCTATCTTGAATAAGGAGGAGGAGAAGAGGGAGGCTGAGCCTAAGAAACTTGAACTGCTACTGTCTCCAGTAAACCTGAGCCATATGGACCTGGCTGCTCAGCAGGGACCTCAAGTCTCAAGCCACTCTTATTAAGCATGGACACAGGACACGGGACTCAGAACTAAGTGTTTACTGTGAGGACATCTGAGCCAACTTGCATCCAGATCATCCCTGTTCATTCTTTCCTCCCATGTGCAGACCCGCCGACACACACTCTAGACATCGTTATTATACGTATAAAAATCTTCGGCTTTGGATATCAATGGACCATTAGCTCCTACCTCCCCACAGCTGTCCTATGGGGCCCACCCCAAGCTCTCTGATCCATTTCCTCCATCTATGGCTTCAATTTGTATTTATCTGTCCCCTTCCTCTGCAGTTCTTTCTTACATTCTGATGCTCCCTATTGCCCTTGCCTTGTCCACTGTGGCCAGAGCATCATGTTGAAGCTCCAAATTTTTAAAAAAAAAAGGGGGGGGGGACGCTGCCAGCTGCCACAAGGAGAAGCATGACGTAAGATACCGGTAAGCCATGAGCCACGTGGCAAGGTATAGATTTATAGAAACAGGTTGATTTAAGATATAAGAACAGATAGCAAGAAGCCTGCCATGGCCACACAGTTTATAAGTAATATAAGTCTCCGTGTTGTAGCTAGAGTTTTCCTGGTCCTGCCTGGCCCACGGTCAGGACAAATCTCTCTTACCCACCAGTCCTACAGCCACTTAGACCAAACTGAGTAAACACAGAGACTTATATTGCTTACAAACTGTATGGCCTCAGCAGGCTTCTTGTTATCTAGTTCTTATAGTTAAATTAACCCATATCTATTAGTCGATAAGTTGCTACATGGCTCGTGGCTTACTGGTACTTTACACTGTGTGTTTATTTGGTTGAGTCTGAGCGGCTGCGGGACTGGTGGGTAAGAGAGATTTGTCCTGACCATGGGCCAGGCAGGACCAGGAAAACTCTAGCAACATCTCCCCTTCTCACACTTTCTTCTCAGCAGGGAGCTGTGTGATAGCAGTGATCCAATAAGACTGGGTCTAGGCCCATAGAAGCAAATGAACTATTGAAGGAGTGAACTGGAGCATGAGCCTGAAGCATGTGTGAAGGAGATAGCTGGAAGATGCTTGAGGTGACCTGAAGGACACAGGGCCTGCTCTCCACCGGATGGTGCTGTGCAGTGGTAGGTGAGAGCTATGGCTTCTTTATGTGGCTCTGAGAAACTGGTCTTGTCCTATGCAGGATCAGCCCGCCCTCAGGTACTGCGATTCCCTGTGCCCCCGTGAGTGCTGGGCAGATGAAGAGGGGACTGTCATCAGAACCGAGCCTAAAGAAGGGTCTCAGGGGCCCAGCAAAGGCCACAGGGGGACATGTGTAGATGTGTGACCTGTCTCTCATGTTGTAGAAAGAAACATCTCCAGCTTCACAGTCCAGGAAGATGGCTATTCGGTGAAGACGCTCTTTCAGAGGTATGATCTTCTCTGGGGAGGACAGGGCTCTATACTGGCTTCCAAACATCTCCAGGGTCCAGAAGCCATTCTGAGGAACCAAGAGGGCCTCCCCTTTCCTTTCAACACTGTCTCTACAAACACCAATGGCCCACACCATTACATTTTCCACCTCCACCTCCCAGTAATGCTTCCCTGAGGAGAAGCTCTCCCGGCCCAGGACACACGGCCGGCAGTCAAATCTCTCAGGGTTGTCAGGCACGCTCTGCCTCGAAGCGCCTCGTCTTACACTTCTCTGGTCATCTGAGAGGAAGAGCTCAGGGTGAGCTGTATCTGGGTCCAGAACCACATCAGCTGTAGAAAAAGTCTCAGGCTTAGTGCTGAGATCTCAGACTCCGGGCTATATGCACAACCTCTGGTGCCCCCTGAGGTCCTGGGAGCGGATGTGGGATTCCTCTGTGTGGTGGCCTTTTCAAAGAAGGTTTTATTTATTTATTTATTTATTTACTTATTTATTTATATTCAAGGAAGCTCATAATGAAGCTCATTTGTCTCCTAGGGACAGGAGCATTATCTTCTAGGGAGAAGACAGGGGTTCTAAGAGACCCGTAAAAGTTCTTGTGCCAAGGCATCTGGGGAAGCCTGTATTCTTTGGCGCTTGATGATGACACATGAAAAAATAAATAATGCTCATGAAGAAAAGGCAGTGAGGCTCTGGGCTTGATCACTCACCTGGCTCACTGAGTGTCAGTGTCCTGGGGGCAGGAAGCATTTCTGGACACCTAGTAATTACCTCCCTGACCAGCACCAGGAAGCATATTGCCTTTCTGCCACAAGGGAATCCAACTGTGCACTCTAACCATCTCCCAGATAATAAATACCCAGGACAGAATTGTCTTCTTTCAAATTAATTCAGGATCCAAGAGCAAGAGCTACCCTTGGGAGAGCTATTCCTTACAGGAGAGCTCTGCTACTCACGGATTACCTTCTTCTGAAAAGGGAGAGAACTGTGAGAAATAAACTGACTGAAAGCTGTAGTGATTCCTGACCAAGCTGGGGGCCAGCATTAGCGGGCTATGAAGCACTCTGAACCCCCACTTCCCCACCTGAGGGCCCCTGGGTCCTTTGTTCATGTCCCCCCCCCCTTGGTGGGGAGAAGTCTCAGGATATAAGGGAACGCCAGAGGTACTCACCGGCATGTAAGAGGGTTCTTCTCCACCCTGCAAGTGACAGAGAGGTGAATGTCAGGAGGTCCTGGCTAAGCCAGCAGAACACAAACTGCAGAGAGTAGTCAAGGAAGCTTAAACTTACGCAGCTCTTCTTGAAGTCGCCCTGAGAAAGAAACAAAGTAATGTCCTCAGTAGGCAGCTGAGAGAATTTGGGTTTGTCTTCAATGATGCAGGCTCTTGCTACAGTACCGAACCCTCCTTTCCTACCTGACAGGGTTAACCTCCATTGTGACCTTGACAGGACTTAGAATCACCATGGAAAGAAACCTCAGCTTGTCTGTGAGATAGTTTCTAGGTTAGGTTCATGCATTCGATCACAGTGGCTCAGAGGGTAAGGGCGCTGACTGCCAAGCCTGAGTCTAATCCCCAAGACCCATGAAGGGAAGAACCAACTCTCACAAACTGTCCTCTGATTTCTACACGCAGGCAATGGTGTGCCACCCTCCTCCAAATAAATGTAACTAAAAAAAAAAGTATAAGAAGCCGGGTGTAGTGATGCATGCCTTTAATCCCAGCAGTCCAGAGGCAGAGGCAGGTGGATCTCTGTGAGTTCAAGGACAGCCAGAGCTACACAGTGAGACCCTGTCTCGGAAACCAAACCAAACCAAACCAGAACAACAAATGTTTAGGGTTTGAAGAGATGGCTTAGTGGTTAAGAGCCCTTGTTGCTTTTGCAGAAGACACAGATTCCACTCCCAGCACCTACCTAGTGGTTCACAAACATCCATAACTCCAATACCAGGTCATCCAATGCCCTTCTCTGACCTCTGTGGGTGCCAGACATTCATTTGGTACACATAATACATATAGGCAAAATATTCATTCACATAAATTTAATTTAAAAATTTTCATTGACTGAGTGTGTATGTATGTGTGTGTATGTGTGCCATGTTGCAGGTGTGGAGGTCGGAGGAGCTGGTTCCCATCCTCTACCATGTGGGTTCTGGGTATTTAACTCTAGGATGTCATGCTCAGCAGTGAGTCCCTTTACTTGCTGAACCATCCTGTCTGCCTGTCAGATAACTTTATCTCAACAATGAAAGAAGTAACTAATAAAACACCCTTACCTGAGACCTGTCAGAAACCAGAAGTGATATGCACCAAGTGAGTGGACAATATTAGGACTTCTTTTGGTTTGCTTTTGTTCAGTAATTCAGTCCTGCTTGGAACCAAGTGAATGACGCAATGTTTGCAGATTGGAATGAAAGATCCAAAGGCTTAATTATTAGGATATGAGAGTTCTGAGCCCTTCTGCTGCCTCTGCGTGTGCCTGTCTAGTGCAAACCTGTCAGAAGGGTGATGTCCTTTCTCTTCTTTTCCTCCTCCTTTTCTCATTTGAGACATGGTCCTATGCAGCCTAGGCTGGTTTTGAACTCATTTTGTAGCTAAGGCGAGCCTTGAGCTGAAGAATGGTGAACGCTACTACTCTACTCCTTTACCCTCTAAGTTCTCCCTCTTTTCCCTAGTTCCTTACATGCAGTTTCTTTTTCTTCATATTCAACTTCTTTTTCAGCTGACAGAATCGATTTTTTCCTGTGGTGTTTCTTGACAAGGCAGATACTTCCAGACGTGAAGAGGATCAGCGTTAGTAGAGGCAGAGTGACAGCCACGGCCACCATCCAGAGAGGAAGGCTGGGCACGAAGGATTCTGGAAAGTGAGCCAGAAAAAGTGCTGTGAGGTGAGAGAGAGGGCACCAGGGCTAAGGGCGCTCCTTGGAGAAAGTCTATCTGGAGCGCTCCCTCAGGAACAAGGGTGGGAGAAAAATGATGGCTTTTTGCTGCCTGGCCTCTGACTTCTCAGGGGATAAAATCGCAGGGTCTCCCAGGGCTGCCATGGAAGGATCCCATGGACTCACACCATGGATGAAGCGAGGTAAGCAGAGTGCTAACTCTCTACAGCCATCACCTTGCACAGGCCCCCAGCATTCTGGCCCAGGCTCTGGCAATGCCTTCCTTCTTGCTCTGCCCTTGCTGCATACAGTCTCTTCTCAACTGAGGGCCAGAGATCTGGTTTATTACACATTTAAAACCCTCCAATGTGCTGGGTGTGGTGGTCCATACTGTAATCCCAGCACTAGGGAGCCTGAGGGAGCAGGATCACCACAAGTTCAAGTGTAGTCAAGTTTAAGTAGTGAGACCCAGCCTGTTCTCCTGCCCTGTCTTCCCAAGTGTGGAGGCTGCAGGTATGAACCAGCATGACCACTGTTCCTCACTGTCCTATCACTGATCACTGCTCATTCACATGTTTGGGACTAATTGATTTTCTTCTTGTGACAAAGGATGTGGCCTCAGTTCAGCTCCAGCCTCCAGTTCTGCAGAGACAAAGATCCTTCCTCAGACCATCCTCTAGCTTCCCATTACTACTCCAGACATCAATCTATTTGCAGAGCTAGCTACATGTCCTACCTTTTCCGGACATATCTCTAGAGAACAGAAGACTAACCCGGAATGAAAATCACGCTCTCCACCTCCTGGTTGAGCAGAGTGTTGTTAAAAGAGCAGGTCATGTTCCTCACAGAGCAGTCCCTGATGATCACAGTCATGGTGACTGTGAAGAGGCCTCCTCTGTCAGCTGTATACTCTTCCTCCAGGGCAGGCACAACTTCATAATAGGGGTCTCTCCACACAGCTCGGGGCTCTGGGTACCACCCTTCAGATGTGCACTCCAGCAAGATGCTCCCATCCTCAAGGGTCTTCATTTTAATGAGGGGCTCAGAGCCCAGGCCTAGGAGGGAATACCAGAGCTCAGCTAACAGAGTGGCTGGTTTAGTCCCAGCACTAGGGAGGCAGAAACAGGAAGATGTCTATGAATTTGAGGCTAGCCTGGTCTACACAGTGAGTTCCAGGACAGCCAAGGCTACATAGTGAGACCCTGTCTCAAAAAAACAAACAGAGAGAGTAGCTGGGCTAGGGGTGTAGCTCAGTGGTAGAGTGTTTGTCTGGCATTGAAGGGCTTGGGTTTGATCCTCAGCATCATGAACCAAGCAACAGTATTCCAGTGGGTGTATCTTAAGTGATCTGCTCTTAATGATGGAAGCCAAGGAAAGGAAGTACAGACTGGTTGAACCTAAAGGTAACGAATGTGCAAGTTCCTGCAGCCAAAAATGGGGGGCAGATGAGGCAGGAAGAAGAAAAGAGATGGGTGGGAAGAAAGGCATTGATGTTGGAGAAGGGACCAAGGTGCCCAAGGTGCCGGAAGCTCTCAAAGAGCGCAGGATGCTCCAGCCCCAGGGCTCATCACAGCCTCCCTGTCTATATTGTCTCCGTAAAGGCTTGTTTCAATGATTCTGCTGGAGACCCCCATTGTCTGACTTCTGCGTAGGCATGTTCTGTCCAACCTCAAGAGGCTCACTTAGAACTTCACTTCGTGCTCTGAGGGGAAATTTCTCAGTTGCTTTGGCCTTGTGGACATTTTAGAATAATATAAGAATTTGTCAGGATGCCACAAACTTATAAAACTCTCTTACTTGAAGACACTGTCCTTTCTGGCTCAGGGTTTCACATCTCTCTCCTGGCCAAGCCGAGGGAAGGCAATGGCCCACAGCTGTGTGGTTATGTCATCAGAAGAACATGCTGGAAGCCTTCAGCTGAAGAGAACATCAGGCATGAGAAAGCTTTAGACACGCGGCTGCGGGACACTGCTGTCCCTTTACGCACGCCCCACAAACTTTCATTGACTAGTTCCTTTGTTACGCTTACCCAATATACACACCAAAGACAGGAAATTCAAGCACCCACTAAAGTCCAGTGCTTTGTGCCCTCCTTGATTTTGTTGTTTGTTTGAGATAGAACCTCACTATGTAGTTCAGGCTAGCCTCAAACTCACAGAAATCCTCCCGCCTCAGCCTTTGGTTGTTGCGATTACAGGCATACGCTACCATACTGGGGTATTCAACTTGATTTGTTTTGTTTGTTTTTGAGACAAAAATCTCATGTAGCTCAAGCTAACCTTGAATTAGATACGTAGCCGAGGATGACATGTAATGCCCGATCCTCTTGTCTCCAAGTCCCAAGTGCTGGAGTGGGAGCACAGGTCTGTGCCATCACCTGTGGCTCTTCAATTCGATTTTGCCAAGGAGACAAAGTAGCTATAGACTTCAGCCTCACTCAGAAAACTTGATATGGAATAAGATTCAAAATAATTTGGCCAGCCAGGGTTATATCTGAGAGTCCCTGTCTCAAAACAACAAACAAACCCAACAACAACAACAACAACACACACATACCAAATTTAGCAATCTGGAAAAAACAATTCTATAAAACATTTTACAGGGTTCAGAGACAACAGACTTCAGGATGAAATCACCCAGTCAATCAATCCAACAAACAAAATAGGAATAAGAAAAAAATCAAGGGGTGCTGGGGAGAAGGCTCACTGGGTAAAGCACTTGTCACACCGGTGTGAAGACCTGAATCTGGACCCTCAGCACCCACACAAAAGCTTGGGTGGCCACATGTCTATAACCCCAGGACCGAGGCCGGGGAGGAGGAGGAGGCAGATGCTGGGGGCTACTTGGTCAGCCAGTTCAGCAGAACAGAACTCAAAGTTCAGTGAGAGACTGTCTCAGAAAATAAGTCGGAAAGTGACTAAGAAAGACACCTTTGGCTACTACAAGCATAACACAGGTGAGAACACACACACACACACACACACACACACACGTGCCATACATATACACATGTGCATTTACCACAAGCACACATGCATGTGCACAGCTCCCCACATGCATAAAACACGCACGCGCGCGTGCGCGCGCACACACACACACCCCATTAAATTAAATATCCTATAATGACCTAATTCAGCGCAGGGCAAGGCAGTGCAGCATGCTTACAGGGAAAGAACAGGGGTTCCTGAACCCCGCAAGCACCACCAGCTAACCCTGCAGTTCTGTTGTGAACAAGATCAGGGTATGAGGTAATATTGTGTGACACTCAAAAATCACGGCTTCTGCCCGGCATGCCCAGTTCCATTGCTGTTTCCATCCTGAAGCTTTGCAAAATTGCTCCACGTCGTACTCTGACTCCTGCCCTTATGGGGCCTCCAGTCTCAGTACATAACTTGGCTGCTGTGTTTAACATTTGCTACCACCTGTTTACATGTCAGCTGCCTTCTCTACAATTATAATTGGGAGAAATGGGGTAAAAAGGTAAGATTAGCTGGGGATGAGGATGATGATGATACAGGTTACAATCCCAGCACTTTGCAGAGAGGTAGGGAAGATCAGAAGTTCAAGGTCATTGTCAGCAACAAAGTGAGTTTAAGCCCAGCTTGGGCTGTACTATTAATATTAACCAGTGAAATATCTATTGTGATTTTTTTTTGGGGGGGGGCAGGTAATGCTTGTTTATCTCAGGTACCCTTGTACATTTTCTAACCGTTCCTTCTGTCACTAGAAAAATGGCCACAGCTTAGCAGAGCTCACTCAGGTGGACTCAGGAAGCAACTCTCCCTGTATAAAGGGGATTACAGGCAAGAAATGTGCTAGTCTGGGATGAGTCTGAATCCAGGAGGGCAATTTTCCCCAGAAGTCACAGCGGGAAAAGTCAACAGAGGAAAGCAGAGTGACTCACTTGCCACCGTGAGCCTCACGATGGCCTGATCATAGGACCTGCCTTCCTGGAAGTAGCAGCTGTAGGCGCCATTGTCATAGGCCGTGACATTGTGGATCGTGAGCGCCACTCTTCCCTTGCTGATGTCTGCGCTCATGAAGGTGGTTCTTCCTCGGTATGCCGCCATCTGCTCCTCTGCTCTCTCCTGATGGCCTCTGTACACCAGCACTGCAGGGGAGAAACGCCCCCGAAACCACCGCACCTCCATGCCCTCAGCATTTCTCTCTGGTGACAGGTGGCAGTGCAGTGTGGTGTTTTCTCCTACCATGGCCAGGATGGGCTCAGCCGGTCCCATGACTGTAAACGGGGCTATTCAACAAAGGAAGACAATCAGACAGGAACTCCAGCCACTAAATATCCACTGTAGACAAGTGGTAGTCTAGGGTTTCAGGAGGGTTCTAGCTGTGGCCCTGGACAGCTATAAATTCAGCCCAACACAAAATGGCAAACTTACTCAAGACACGAGGTTTGTTTTTGTTGTGGTTTTGATTCTGTGGTTCTCAAGTGTGAACTTTGTAGTGACAGGTTTGTGTCCCAGTGTCATACAAAATAAACACATGTGTGCACTCACAGCACTCGAGCTGTGCTTTGGACACTGTCCTGGTTGGCTTTAACTGTCAACATGACACAACCTAGAATTATCTCGGAAGAGAATCTCAATTGAGAAATCGCTTAGGTCGGATTGGCCTGTAGGCATCTTTATGGGGGATTGTCTCGCTTGCTAATTGCTGTAGGAGGGGGCCCGCCCACGCCATTCCCTAGGCAGGTGATCCTGAGCTATATCAGAGCCTGATGCCAGCCAGCCAGTCAGCATCGTCTTCCATGGCCCATCTTCTACTTCTTTGGCAGTGAAGTGAGTTCCTTGGTTGGAGGTGGTGCTGTATGGAACAACAAGCACCTCCTTTCTTGACTGCCCTCGGCCATGGACTGTGGCCTGCATGTGTCCCCAGTCAACCCCTTTCCTTCCTATGTTGTTTTTTTGTCGGGATGTTTGTCACAGCAACAGAAATGAAACTAGAACAGATACCTCCACATCACTAATGTGTGGCCCTGGAAATCCATCTAGTGTGGCCTGGAGAACTGATAAGGCTGGACGACCTGGTTTAGACAAGTTCTTTCCAAGGCCACAGGGGCCTCCTAGATGGGCTGGTAGCTGTGGCTGGTGAGCAGCGTCTCTTGGAACAACCCAAAGATGCTGCAAATATTTCAGGAGCAAAATGCTGAGTTGTGCATGATGCACACCCACGATCCCAGCACTCAGGAGATGAGGCTGGAGGGTCAGCTCTTTAAAGTCGGCTTCAGCTATGCAGCAAATGCAAGTCCACCATGAACAAAAGCAGAAGAAAACCAACAAACCAGCACCCACATGAACAGAACACTGAGGTCACCCTGAACACACACACACACACACAGTAGACCCAGTGCTCAGAATGACTTGTTCTTCAGCCCAGTGCCTGAGTGTGGCACAGACCCAGGGTTCAAAGCACGGCTGTGCATGTTAGCCAAGCACTCTACAAACTGAGCCACATTCCCAGCCCCCTCGTTTTGTTTTATGAGACAGTGTCTTGTTATGTACCCCTGGCTGGCCTTGAACTCGTAGCAGTCTAGTCTCAGTTGCCCAAGTTTATAGGTGTACACCACCACACCTGGCAAGGTAAGCATGTAAGTATTAGTATTTGATGATGTGGAGTTAATCAACATACATCATTAAAATCTACTTCATCTGTTTTTAACTCTTTTGAATGTTTCTGCTTGCAATTTTACAGGAGTATTTACGGGTCTCCTCTTAGGTTCTTGCTGCATTTCTGTAGGACAAAATTGGGATCCATCCTGTGTGTACATTCAGAATAGAAGGATGAGCCAACACAGCCAGGGTCCTCCTCCTGGCTGTCCCTCAGAACTGTGGGCATTGCTTTCTGAAAAGCTGACAGGAGCCAGACGCCTACAGCCTTACCTGAGACCAGCACAAACAGGCTGAGGACCAGGAAGAAGAGAAGGGAGGCTAGCAGGCAAGAATGCAGGGAAGTAGCAGGTTCCATAGGTCTTCAGGACAGTCACCTAGGTCAAGTGTGGACAGGAAACCTAGAAGTACAGAGGAGAAATCACCCACGGTTCTCGTGTAGCTTGCTGGTTTTTGTCCCTATGGTGGTCTCATAAGCATTCCAACTTCTGCTTTAGATGGACCCTAGGGACGGGTTATACCTTGATGTGGTTCACTAAACATTCTATTAAACAAACAACATAAACACCAGGCAGGCAGTTTTCTGATGTCTTAGGCTCAGTTGTCTTTCCAGAGTCCAGTTTCTTCAGTGGTCATTTGATATTCCTCCCCTCCCTCCTCCTCTTCCTCTCTACTTTGGCCTTCTCACCTCATCCTCCCCTCCCCCTCCCCTTTCCTCCTCTTCCTGCTCCTCCGGCTCTTTCTCCTACTTCTCCATCAAGTTCCTCCTCCTCCTCCTTCCTCCCTCTCTTCCCCTCCAGCCTCCTTCCCTTTCTCCCCCTCCTCTTCCGTTCTTCCTTCCTCCACCTTGTGAACCCCCAGGTAAAGCTAGGTAGGTGAGACTGCCTTTCCCGAGGTGTTCTTTCCTGACTCAAGGATTGGCTCTTCCCTCCCAGCAGCCTGTACCCAGCCACCCCACCCCTAAGCTCCAAGGCACCTGCCAGGAGCGCTCCCCACCCACTTCCCTACCTTCTAGAATTAACCTCCGCGTTTTCTTCTCTGACCCTCTGATAGCGATTATCCTTCCTTCCCTCTCCTCTCCAGCCCGCCGGTGGGCACAGCCGCCACCGAGAACAAACTGCTGTAGACCAGAGGAAAGAACTTTCCGCTCTCCATTAGTCACGAAGTGCGAAGTGCGGGCACTCGCAACAACAGACCTCCGGCCGACTCACTCCGCGTGCAAGTCTCCTAATTTCCATTGAGCGATTTAGAGCCGGGGATTGGGTGGCCATGAGTCACCAGCCAATAGTCTTCCTGTGCTCGCTGTCACCGGTTACTAGGTAGAATACACAGAAATCATCTTGTCTGTCCTGGTCTTCCTTTCCCCCCTCCTTTTTACCCCTTTCTTCTTTTTCCTTCTAGTCCTTCCCCTTTCCTCTCTTCCCCTCTTCCTCCCACTTGAGAGATCCTGGAGTTGTGGCTGCTGTCCAGAGGCCTCATCCCTGTGTTCAAGTGTGTATGAAGAGGAGGTAGGGAACCTGACCCCAGCAGTCCTCTTCCCCAATCCAGAATAATCTTGTGCGAGTTGCTAGGCTTGCAAAGAGTTGTAGTGGAGGAAGTTGCCGGAAGCAGGCACTGGTGGGTGACAGACACTTGCCACTCACCTGAGAACAGCTGGGTAAGAGGTGCCTCCTGAGGACACTGAAAAGGGGTGAATGTTGTTTGTTTGGGCTCTTTTACGGGCCCACCACCCAGCTTCCAAATAAATCACACACGGAGGCTTATTATTACTTATGAATGCCTGGCCTTAGCTTGGTTTATTTCTTGCCAACTGTCCTTAACTTAAATTATCCCAAAAGCCTCTGGGCTTTTCCCGTTCTCTAACTTCTGTAAATCTTACTCTGTGACTGGTTGTGTAGCTCAGTGACTGGTCCCTGGAGTTCTCCTCCTTCTCTGGCTCCTAGATCTCTCTGTCCCAGTTTTCTCCTTCTATATAGTCTCTCTGCCTGCCAGCCCTGCCTAATCCTTCCTCCTGTCTTGTTATTGGTGGTTCAGGTCTTTACTAGACCATCAGGTGTTTTAGATAGGCACAGTAACACAGCCTCACAGAGTTAAACACATGCAACATAAACAAAAGTAACACACCTTAATATTCCACAACAGGTGAAAGTATTTTTCCTTGTGGAAATGACATCCTAGTGGGACAGGGGACACTGACTAGCTGTGCTTCACCAACTGCTTACAGTCTTGTCTACAGTAGGCCTGAGCACACACCAGTGCAGTCACTGTGTTACTGGATGTTTTATGATAAAGTCTGGACTCTGGCAGTCCCAAAAGGCAAGACTTGGCCACCTGTCCCTGGAAAATCAATCAAAGACAAATAATGATGAAAAGCAGAGGAAAGCTATCCGGCATGGCCACCTTAAGAAGGAGAAAAAAGAGGTCCAGTGGCTGCCCCCCACCCCAAGTCCATACTCATGGTAGGAACATGAAATCGAGGTTTAAAAAGAAGGCAAGAGGTGTACATAACAACCAGCCCTGGTCAAGATGTAGTCCTACCCATCACCAACTACCATTGTCTCAGCTCCAGTCTCCCCTGAACTGAAAGCCAGTAAGTCCTCAGGACTTCGTGAAGTGTCTTCCTGGGAGGCAGGTTTCTACCCCGATGGCACTGGATCTTCAGCCTTTCCCTTCCCCCAGCATGGCATTCCTAGGGAAATTTTAACTCTTTGGGGGTTAATTATTTTATAGTTAGCTGAAGAAGAGGGCATAAGTGTCTCTCTTTAGACTGTCTCCTTTTCCGCCAGGGTGGTTACAGCTGCATGAATGTTTTCTGAGACAATTGTCCCAAGTCACAGCCCTCAGCATTCTGCCCAACTGTCCAAGTGTTTGCTTGGGAGGCCTCCAGTTCCATTCTGATCGTTTTAAAACTCTGCCATTCACACTAGCGTGGTGCCACAGCTGCCTTTGTGCCCTCCTGTTTTCCTCTATTTCTGTTTCTTAACTAGCTTTGTTTTGTGGCGGGGGAGGGGGGAGAAGGAGGAGGGGTGTTGTGTGTGTGTGTGTGTGTGCTTTGTTTTGTTTTGAGACAAGGAATCACTAATGTAGCCCTACCTGGCCTGAGGCTGGCTGTGAAGACCAGGCTGACTTTGTTATGCCCAGATCACAGGGACTCCCTGTTAGTATTTTTGCTGTTACCCTACAAGAAAGCCTCACGAATCACGACAGAATCCGCTGATAGAGTTTATTGGGGAGAGAGAAGGGGGAGTGAGGGACCGCGCGGGTGAAGACACGTGAGGAGAGAGAGAGATTAGGACAGTCATGGCGGCTTTTTATAAGGCGGGGGCGTGTCCAGGTAGACGTAGGTGACGTAGCCATGCTGCGCGCTTGCGTGGCTACGTGACATCACGGATCCCGGTCACGCGAGACGCCTTAACCCGGAAATGGCTATTTTGACCTGGAGTCCGCCAGGCGGATGTGTCCGGGTGGTTGGTCGCCTTGGTTACCAGACGCCTTGAACCGGAAATGCCTATCCTGACCCGGGGCTATCTGGGCCGAGTCGGCCGGGCATGTACAGACATGCCTGACCTTGGGGGTGTTGTGAACCCTTCACTCCCAAAAGACCACCACCGAGACCGAATCCGTATGTAAAAGCAAAGAGTCTTTATTTTCAAGCTCAGAGCTTGGACTCTCTGTCCGAGGCAGCGGTGAGAGCAGAGAGCCCAGAGCCCAGGCAGGGTGGGGTTTTTATCATAGCAGAGGTTGGGGTGGGGGATTTCCAGGGTTCAGGACCCTGATTGGCTGACATTTGTCTAAGGATATAGGGAATGTTTGGAATGTCAGGTATTTCCTCTTAGATGCAGGCCTCTCTGGGTGGGGTCATCTTATGGCTTTTCCTGGGTCCAGGTGTTGCCTACCAGAAGCTGTGTCTGGGCCTCTAAGCCTGTCATGGCAGCTGTGTGGTCAAGGTGCTTTGGGGCACCCCCATAGCTTCAAACTCATAGAGATCTACCTGCTCCTGCCAACCAAGTGCTGGGATTAAAGGCAACTACCCCAGCTTTGATTAACCTTTGTGTTCATAAACTCCAGATGTTCCTTTAATAAAATGTCCCCAGACTCACCTGACACCCATCACTTTGGCTACTCCTGTATTCTGTCCTATATTGTTATTTAGGTGTCAATTGTATCTTTCTAGTTATCTGAGTATCTCTTTCAAAAGACATGCATGATCTAATTCCTCTTTCTTCGCTGGGCCCAGTGCTCATCTCTCCATTCAGATGTTAAATGCAAGAGTGAAAAGAGTTTTAGTAATGCCATTTCCCCAACAACAGCTGCCCCAGTTCCTGGTCCTATGCTGCAGGAGAGATCAAGACAGAGATGGAGCAGAATCAGACCACCAAAGGTTGGGAGTTCTTGAACAGCCGATGAGTCAAAGGAACCACCTCAGGGAGAAGTGTGCTGCTCAGTGATGGAGTGCTTGCCTATGTGCACCATGCCCAAAGCTTGATCCCCAGAACCATGGGGGGCGGGGGTGGGGGGGTGGGGGGGGAGGGGATGCACATGCCCGTCCTTTAGGAAGCAAGATGCAGAGTGACCACCAATCTTTTGAACTGCAACTCCGTTCTTAGAAGGCAATCTGAGTGTAACTTCTACACATACATAGAAAAACCATTCCTAGTCTACCTGTCCATGTTCTAGACCTCTGATTTATATATTCGATGGTGTACTAAAAATGGTTGAACCTTGGAGAGGTAACATCCCGAGGAAAGCAGGTCAGCACATAAGTGACCTTAAATACTAATTTAAATGAGCAGATTTGTACAACTTTTCCCTGTTTGCTCCTTGTTTCTTAAAAAGCCATGCATTACTGTCTTTGGCTCTGGCCAGCCTTTTGTTTGGCCTGCTTATACCCAAGATAAAACTCTAAATCACTTGCTCATTTACATATGTTATAACATCTTTGGACCAGAAGTGTTTTCCGTTAGTGTGGTTGTAAGGGTATAGAGCGGCGCTGGTGGCTAGCGCTGGTGGCTAGCGCTGGTTACCGCGTGGAAAGGTCTGGAAAGGTCACAGTCACGACAGAACCCAGTGATACCCTTTAGAGCTTTATTAGGAAAAGGAGAGAGACAGAGACAGAGAGCGCCAGAGAGACACAGAGAGAGACAGAGGGCACAGAGAGAGGGTACAGAGAGAGAACACAGAGAGAGGGCATGGGAGTGCATGTCTGGCTTTTAGGCTGGGACGCAGTCGCCTGCTGATGACGTAATAAGGTGCCGAGCTGTGCATATACGGAATCCTTACATCCCAGACTTTTGCTTATTATAAAAAAAAAAAAAAAAAAAAAAAAAAGCAGGTAGGTGGGAATAGGGACGTCGTTTCTCCCAGGAAAAACTGCTTCCAGCTGACTGGTGGATGTCGGTTAGCTTTTGGGGGAATGGGGAAGAGGGGTCGTCCGAGGTAGACAGGCGTTGTGGGATGATGGGTTGTCTGCCGTCCGTTGCTCTGGACATGTGCATCCCTCATGACTGTGGCTGGGAACCTTTCGTCTAACAAGATGCTGGTAACACAGAAAAAGCTTAGAGAGAAAAGAATCATTATTATTTTATTTTTTTGGAGTGTTCCCAGACCAGGGGAGTTGGCACTTATCTGAGGTAGATCCAGCCTATCCAGATGGATTTAAGCTGGTTTCTGGAGCTTGGAAAAAAATTTGAAACGTGTTAAGAAGCAACCATGAGAAGATTAGTGATCATATGTGGTGTTTAGTACTCTGCTTATATTGGTTAGTGTTAATGGGAGAGACAGAGAGATTGGAACATATTAAGCTTTATCAGAGACAGATTGTTTAAGGCACCTGTTTTCTTTACTAGTTTGGCATCCAGGAGACACAGGTGATCAATTGTTAAAAGCATTTTATAGTAATAGATGTAGCATGAATCTTAAAGAGTCTTAATAAAATCAAACCTGAGGCCAGTTATTGGGGTGAAATGCTGGATAGTCAGAGAGACAGAACAAGCCACAGCTATCTCACCTCGCCGGATCCTCAGCTGGTCTTGCTTCCTCAGACTGGAAGCCTCTTTGTCCTCATATCCGAATGAGTCTCAGCTGAACTGCTGCTAGAAGCCTGAATGCTTAACCAGCCCAAATTCTTCTCCAGGCCAAATGCCTACCCAGGCCAGATGCTTCTCCAGGGCAAATGCCTCTCCAGGGCAAATGCCTCTAGTTTCTGGTCCTCACGCCTTATATACCTTTTTTCTTTCTACCACCACTCCCTGGGATTAAAGGCTGGCTTTCTGGGATTAAAGGTGTTGTCACCATGCCTGGCCATTTCCAATGTGGCCTTGAACTCACAGAGATCCAGAGGGATTTCTGTCTCTGGAATGCTAGGATTAAGGGCGTATGCTACCACTGCCTATCCTCATGTTTAATATTGTGGCTGTCCCATCTCTGACCCCAGATAAGTTTATTAAGGTACACAATATTTTGGGGAACACAATACCACCACATAGATGTTTATATTAAAGTCTGTTTTTGTAGAGCCCAAATTAAAGCCTGTTTTTGTAGAGCCCAGACGCTTTTGGGTCTGGGGGTGTAAATACCTTTTAGTTGTTACAATTTCTTACTTGATGATCTCTGGACTCCGGTTCTGTGGTGGTCCTGTGCCATTAGCTGAACAGTGAGTTAGAACCCCCTTCCCCATTCCCCCAAGAGCCAACCAACATCAGCTGGAAGCAGTTTTTCCTGGGAGAAACGACGTCCCTATTCCCATCTACCTGCTTTTTTTTAATAATAAGCAAAAGTCTGGGATGTAAGGATTCTGTATATGCACAGCTCGGCACCTTATTACGTCATCAGCAGGCGACTGCGTCCCAGCCTAAAAGCCAGACATGCATTCCTACACGCTCTCTCTGTGCTCTCTCTCTGTACCCTCTCTCTGCATCTCTCTGGCACTCTCTGTCTCTGTCTCTGTCTCTGTCTCTCTCCTTTTCCTAATAAAGCTCTAAAATGTATCACTGGGTTCTGTCATGACTGTGACTTTTCCACGAGGCAACCAACCCTAGCCACCAGCACTGCCCTATACCCTTATAGTGGTCATCTGTGAACTAGAGGACATTATTTGATCCAGTGGAACGCGGTTGCATACTCCTGATAGTTCTGCTCATCTGCTTAGTCGGATCTACAGAATCTGATTCCAACCATGTTGGGCACTACTATTCCTTGAGGGAAGAGCCTTAAAACTGGATCTTGACTTTTAGTAATGATCCCATTCCCTTCGGATCCATGTATTGATCTGCTGCCTTAATTCTGTTTCTTCTCCCTTCCAGTAGACTACCCTCACCTGGTTCTGCAGTGGTCTAACACCATCTATGAGGATTCTATTGGTTGTCCTCTGAGACCTAAAAGTCAGCAAGAGTTCAACCCTCTGTGCCCCATTTCAGCCAGAAGCAGCCAGATTAACTTAATGCCCATTTCCTAAATGATTGTAAAGTGGCTAGTATAGTAGCAGCATGTTTGAAGATCACTGAGCCTCCCTCTCTCATAAACAACAGCTTGTAAAAGCAGAATTAAAACAGGACTTTGATTACTGGTTTTTTGTTTTTTTTGTTTTTTTTTAAAAAAAAGGGAATTGAGCTGGGCAGTGGTGGCACACGCCTTTAATCCCAGCACTTGGGGGGCAGAGGCAGGCGGATCTCTGTGAGTTCCAGGACAGCCAGGGCTACACAGAGAAACTCTGTCTCAAAAAAACCAAAGAATGAAAGACAGAAAGACAGACAGGCAAACAGACAGACAGAAAAGAAGGAAGAGTATAAAAGCTGCTTGAAAATATAGATCAGTAAAGTAAAGGCCTTCCCTTTCTTCCTGGGAGTAATTTCCTCTATAATGATCTGCCCACTCTCCTTGCCCCAGTGACCCTACTTCACCTTATAATAAGCTCCATTTTTCTTCTACATTGTACTTCTTATGTCACATCTGAATTATTTTGAAGAAATCACAAAGCCCAGGGGAGCTAAAGGGTGTCCAGAGAGTCCCTGGCAACAGAGAGACACCTTACTAGAGCAGAGTGCTTGCCTACATATTGCCAAAAACTTCCATACACATTGGCTGGCACCTGGCACCAAGCTGGATGACCTGGTTCAGAATTCTGTGACCCACGTGGTAAAGGGAGAGAACCAACTAACTCAAGCAAGTTGTCCTCTGACTTCACCTGAAACTATGTTTCCAACATGCTTACTATTGTCTTAAGTCTATTTAGTGAGTCTTAGCTTTTGATTCTTCACTAGAAATAAAAGATCTCAGCAGACATATTGTAACATACGCAATGCAAAAAAGTCTTAAAGTTGTGACAAAACAGAGAATCAGCTGAGAGCTAGACTTCTGGGCATGTCTGTGGGGTGCTATCGTGATTATGCTAATTGAAGGGGGAAGACCTGCCCACTGTGGATGGTACCATTCCCTGGGCAGAGGCTCCGAGACTAGGTAGAGTGGAGAAAGAGAAGTGAGCACTGGCGCGAATGCATTCGTTGCTCTCTGTTCCTGACTGTAGATGTGATAGGATTTGCTCCCTGAAGCTCCTGCTGCTGCGAGTTCTCTGTGTTGGCCTGGGAGCTAAAAGCAGAGGCTCCCTTAAGTTGCTCTTGTCAGGGCATTTTATCAGAGCGGCAGGAAAACAAAACCAAGACAGAAGTTAAATGTAAACAGCAGTGACAGTCTTTCCTTCCTTCCCCCTCTCCAGCCAACAGTTTGGCACCTACACCTTGTCTTCCAGACAATGACTATCCCTTCAGATGTACAAATGTGAAAGAAATAAGCATTTTGCTTCAGGGCTTGTCTGATAAGGGTTAAAGCTTAAGAGTCTGCAAGGCCCTGGGTTATCTGAAACCAAGGACCCAGAAAAACTAGATATCGTGAAGTCAAACTTGAATTCTTTACATTAGCCTCTTTGAAACAAACAGAAACAGGGTGCAAAGGTGTGCCTGAGCACCTTGCCTTCCACTGTCCCCCAGAAATCACTAGTCTGAGACCAGATCCTTTCCACTAATCAGTACCTAGCAGAGTGATGCTTAGTAAAATGGCAGGAAATAATGTATTTATTTCTCTTCCCAAATTTGCTTTTTATTTTATGTGCATTGGTGTTTTGCCTGCATGTATATCTGTTTGAGGATGCCAGATCCCTTGGAACTGGAGTTCCACAGTTGTGAGCTTCCCTGTGGGTGCTGGGAATTGAACCTGGGTCCTCAGGAAGAGCTGCCAGCACTCTCAACCACTCAGCCTTCTCCCTAGCCACCCCCTACCATGAATTTTTGATTTTTTCCATTACATTTTTATAATTTGAGTGTAGTATGAAGTGTTTTGTATTAAGATTTATTTATTTTATTTTGTGTGTATAAGTGTTTCGTTTACATGTGTAGTACCTATGGGGGTCAGAAAGGGACATCAGATTCCCTGGAAATGGAGTTACAAATGGTTGTGAGCCATCATATGTGTTCTGGGAGCCAAAAACTGACTTGCTCCTCAAGCCTTGCTCAGTCTACTTTCTTATAGAACCTAAGACCACCAACCCAGGAATGACATCACCCACAATGGTCTGAGCTTTCCCCCATCAATCACTAATTAAGATAATGCCCTGAGCCAGGCAGTGGTGGCACATGCCTTTAAGTCCAGTACGTGGGAGACAGAAGCAGGAGGATCTCTGAGTTTGAGGCCAGCTTGGTGTGCAGATTAAGTTCCAGGACAGTTCAGGGTACACAGAAAAACCCTGTCTCGAACCCCGCACCCCCAATAAAGCCCTTCAGCCAAATTGTATAGAAGCATTTTGTCAGTTGAGGTTTCTTCCTTTCAGATGACTGTAGCTTGTGTTAATTTGACATAAAACTAGCCAGCACATATATGATTCTGCTGTAGCTTAGTAGAATGCTTGCCCAGCATACTGGAGTCCTTGGGTTTGGTCCCCAGAATAACAACAACAACAACAACAACAATAATCAGGGCATGGCAGAACATGCCTGTAATCTCAGCATTTAGAAGCTGAGGCAGGAGGCTCGCCATGAGTTGGCGAGTGGCCTGGGCTTCAGAGTAAGACCCTGTCTCCCCACAAGTAAATAAAAATTATTACAAACACCCTCTTCTTCTCGCTCTCCCTTCTGCCTTCTTACTGCTGATGGAATGCAGACTGGTCTAGAACTCACAGCCCTGCCTCAGTCTCTGAAGTTCAGGGATTACAGGTCTGTTCACCCCTCCCGGCTCTCCCTCCCTCTCTCTCACCCCCAGGACAGCTCCCTGAGGTTAGACTGTGGAGTCTTGTGTTCAGTTCTCTTTGCCTCTTGGTGTGATCTGTGAGACAGGAGGGCTGGATCGTTTCATATCGCAGAATGACCACAGAAATGGCTTCCAGTGGTAAAGGGTAGTGAAGTTCCACTAACTGCCCTAGTGTTTTTATGTTATTACCCTTGCTTTATTAACACTATGTCACAGCAAGGACAAAGGACTAACCACAGCAATCCTTGACTTGTTAATGTGAGAAAAACTTGAGTGTAAAGTACCCTCCTCCTGTCCGTAACTGTTGTCCAGAGGATGAATTCTTTCTCTTTGGCAGCCCTGGCTGTTGAATTAGGGCCTCACAAAGACTGATGTCTTAGTTTCTCTTCCTAAAATATTCGGACAAAAGCAACTTAAGGGAGGAAGGGTTAGTTGGGCTTACAGTTCCAGTCCGGGGTGTAGCCCATCCATGGTGAGGAAGTCGCAGTGGCAAAAGACTGAGAGAAATAGTTACGTTATGTCTACTGGGAAGGGCAGAGAGCAACCGCTTAAGCAGTGGTTCTCAGTCTTCCTAATGCTGTGGCCCTTTAATACAATTCCTCATGTTGTGGTGAACTCCAACCATAACATTTTTTTGTTGCTACTTCATAACTATAATTTTGCTACTGTTATGAACTGTGATGTACATATCTGATATGCAACCTCTGGAAAGGATCGTTGAATCCACAAAGAGATTGTGCCCCATAAGTTGAGAACCACAGGCTTAAAACATGCCAGTGTAGCAATAGAGAAGGTGAGCATAATACCAAGATTAACACATGAAAGAAGCCACCCGAGCATAAGCTTCCGTATCCCTGTGTGCTGGTGTCTGAGTGTCAAACTGGACACATTCTCAGTTCCTTTTATCTCACATGGCATCCTTACCCTCAGCCCCAGAACCTTATTCCCATCCAGCAGAACTGGGAACATCAGAGCTTCACAGTCCTGCATAGAACCTCCCCCGCCCCCAACTGTGACTACATAAAGTGATGTTCGGAGGTACTAGGGTTAGAAGTTTTTGATTTTTGAGACAGGGTTTCTCTGTGTAATGGCCCTGGTTGTCCTGGAACTTGCTTTGTAGACCAGGTTGGCCTCGAACTGACAGAGATCCGCTTCTGACTCCTGAGTGCTGGGATAAAAGGCATGCGCCACTATGCCTGGCTAGGTTTAGAATGTTAATATGAATTTTAAATTCTGCCCCTGAAAGCCCAGGCTCTTTCCATTTTTATATCTGAGTGGCTTCAAGTGACCCTGAACTGAGTATCCCTTCCAGAAATATCAACACCCAACAAATAATATAAATTCCACGCTGCCCCAAGATTCCCACAGAGACTTAGACGCAGATGCAGCTCAGTTTCCACTAAGCAACACCGAAAAGCATTCTGGGGGGAGTCGGAGTGAAGCAAAATTAGTTGAAGACAAGAAGCATTCGAAGAGGGTCAAGAACAGGTCATCCTCCTTGATTAAGCTTGAGTTGCATTATTAGAAGCGTAAGTATTGTTCACGGGGCTGGAGAGATAGATGGCTTAGCAGCTGAGCACTCTTTCTCCTCTTCCCGAGGACTCCTGTTCAGTTCCCAGCACTCATGTCGGGCTGCTCTCACCAGGCTGTAATGCTACCTTCAAAGGCTGATGCTCCCTTCCAGCCTTCTCAGGCACACAGCTATTGCATAATTAAAAATAAAAATAAATCTTAGAAATATACTATTCAGAATTCCTGGGGGTCAGCCAGTGAGAGACAGAAATCAGAACCTGAAGAGTGAGGTTCCTCTGAAGTCTCCTGCACACACACACACACACACACACACACACACACACACACACAGTGCACAAGCATACATCCAGAAACCCAGATCTATCTACATACAAGATAATTACTTTTAAAAATTGTTTTATTAGCTGAAGGACACTACTTTCCTGGTGGTTGTGAAAACTATAGTGGCCTATTCTTCTCCTGAAATAGGGAGAATATTTCTTCAAAAGTAAAATACATTCATTTCCAAGGCAGTTTTTCAAATCCAAATATGTTTACTTTTAACAATGCAACTCTAATTCAACTAAAGGAGGAGACAGGGTGGGACAAATGTATTGTAAGTATCCAATGGTGACTTCCATAGCTCAAGAGCAGAGATCTCATGGGGCCTTCCCTCAGACTATGCACTAGTGCAAGGGTGGTCAGTTGTGTGTGTGTGTGGGGGGGGGTGGCGGGGTGAGAAGTAAATCAGACAGTACTAGGGCAGGCCTCTAGTACTAAGACCAGAGGCTCCTAGTACTTACTCCACGCCTGCAGGATGCAGCAGTGGACATAGAAGGGTACAGCATTCCATCTCCACCTTCTTAGGATTGTGGCTGGATTTGAGAATTAAACTGCCATGAAACAGGCTAACAGAAGACAAGCCTAATACAAGTTTAACTTTTATCTTCTACATTGGTTTATTTTGTGTGTGTTTGTGTGCATACACACATTTATGTGCACCATAGCGCACACGGAAGTCAGAGAACAACTTGCGGGAAAATGTTCTCTCTCTCCATCTTGTCAGCTCTGGGGATTGAGCACAGCTGGTCAGGCCTTGCATCTCTACCCACTGACACCCCTCTATGGCCCCAACAAAGGTTTTTGTCTGTTGGCTTCGTTTTGTTGAGACAAGATTGCTCTGCATAGCCCCAAATGTCCTGGTACTCACTATGTAGACCAGGATGACCTTGAACTCAAAGAAATCTGCCAAGATCTGACTCCCTCTACCTCCCACGTGCTGGGATTAAAGACATGCACCACCACACCCAGTGTAACACAAGCTGTGTGTGACACAGAAATGTCATTTTATAAGGGGGAAGTTACTGATATGTGGAGCAGACCAAAAACCAAAAACCCCACAATGTTATTATATAAAGCTCAGAGACTTGGGCCAGGGTGGCTGTGGGAGGAGTAGCTATGGAGATAAGTTTAACAAGGCTGACTTGTGCATAGTTCTTTGGGCCTCCACTTTCTTATCCTTGATGATAGCAGTGAGTACAGCTTTCACGGGGAATTGGTTTCTGAAAAGCAGACTGTTCAGAGCCGTCTTCTTGAGCCTGCTGATTTTCAAAGGCCTTTTATTCAAACTGTCCATCTGCCACACCTCCCCAGTTCAAGCCAGAAAAAGACAGAACCCCCTGCCCTGCTGCTCCAGAAATCAGAGTTCTGGAGATGCTTCTGATACCAGGACATAGCAGGTAGGTGTGTCTTTCAGACACCTTTCTCTAGCCTGGGATCTGGAGCCTTCTTTTTGTAAGGAGTTAGATAGTATTTTCTACTTCTGTATGGTATGGCTGTAGATGAACCTGGATGTGGCAACAAAGCTTACTGTGTGGGCTGCGGAGATAGTTCAGTTGGTAAAATACTTGCCATACAGAATGAAGATCTGAGTTTGATCCTTAGGACCCGTATCAAAAAGCCAGGCCCTGTGACGCATGCTTACAATTCCAGTGCTGGGGAGATGGAGAAAGGAGGCTCGCTGGAGCTCACTGGCCAGCCACCTCAGCTTACTTAGTGATCTCCATGCAGTGAGAGACCAGGCCTCCCAATAAGGTTAACGGTGCCTGAGGGATGACACCTGAGATTGTCCTCATACCTCTATGTAAACAGAAGTTTTTCTGTGTCCCACTCACAAATAATCGCTTAGAGGCTTAGTATAAATTATAAATGCTCAGCTGGTAGCTCAGGCGTATTGCTAACTAGCTCTTACGCTTAAATTAACCCATAATTCTTATCTATGTTTAGCCACGTGACTTGGTACCTTTTCTCAGTATAGCATTTTCATCTTGCTTCCTCTGCGTCTGGCTGGCGACTCCCGACTCCGCCCTTCTCTTTCCCAGCATTCTGAGTTTGGCTTTTCTGCCTAACTTCCTGCCCAGCTACCTACCTGTCAGCTTTTTATTAACCAATGAGACTAACACATGTTCATAGAGTAGGAAAGAATTTTTCCACAGCACCTCTATGTGTATGCACACACACTCACACTCATCCAAACAACCCCTTATATATGGGCAATACAATTGTATGTAATTTGTCATGGAACAGAATTCTTTTAATTCATGGTCAATCAATTGAAATATAAAAATAGCTATGAGTGATACAAAAATAAGAGGCTATGTGCAGCCCTTCCATGGTGTATAGGCTTTCCATCTGATCCAACAGCTTTGGACATCTGAGACCTTTCTAGAAACAATGTAAAAATTTCACATACAAATACTATTTTTTTCCTCAAACAAAGGTAATCTTCATTGGATGTGGTGGTTCACACCCATAATATTAGCACTTGGAAAGCACAGGCAGGAGGATTGCTGCAAGTTGGAGTTCAAGGTCAGCCTGGATTACAGTGTGAGACTTATCTCAAGAAACAAAACAAACAAACCCTGTCACAATGGCTGATGCCTGTAATTCCCGAGTAAATCTGTTTCACTAATATTTTTCTAATTATAGTAGCATACTAGAAAGAACTGTCCCAAAGAGCAGACTCTAATGTATATTAGAGATCATTTAAAAATACCTATTATAGATTTAACGCCTTGATCATAATGGGGATTATTACGTGAAACAAATTGCTTTCATGTTGTCAGGTTTGTCTCCATCCTTCTCTTGCTTGACTCCACAGCATAAAGAATTTCTTTCTCTGGCCGTTTTGCCCTCTGGCTTCCAGGTAGGCCTGGAATGATTAGCAGCTGAGAATAAGGATAGCTCTCCAGCCCTTGGGTCTCAGTGCCTCTTAGTATCCTCAGGACATCCGTTTTCAGAGATAGCAGAAGCCTTTCGCTGCTACTGACCTGCGTGGTACTCACTTGTGAGTCCCCCCATTCTGGCAGTCG
>CABHPQ010136693.1:0-38616 GCA_902168405.1 Peromyscus aztecus
CCTCCACCACCACCACCACCTCCACCTCCACCACCACCACCACCACCACCACCACCCCAGCCTGCCAGACACCTGGGCAGCAAATTTAGAAATGCTGAATAATAACTGTAACAGTAAGATGTACAAATCCTAAGTTCTCAGTATTCATTCTCTTTGAGGATAATTATCAATTCAATAGCTTTCCTTTCCTTTCAGCTCAGAGATCAAGGAAGAGGCTTCCTGATTATCTCCTACCCTTTAAAGCACTAAGGAAGGTCTTAGTGCCTTACACACACAAAGTAAGCCAATTGGGTTCTTCCTGTACTGTAAAGTAGCAGGTTTACCTTGGAAACATTAACAATACACATGATTCAAAAGACATTGGAGAGTAGTTACTATAACATCAAGTTGTTTTTGTTTTTTCTTTAGAGGGGAGTCAAAGGCTAAGATTCTTCAAGTGTTTAACTGGAGTTATGGACTGACTAAGCCATAGTCAGATAATAGAGGGTAAACACATGCTACTATATAATACAAGGGAATCATTAAAATGTTCACAATAACTTGATAAGCCACCGCAGTCCATATTTAACTACATATTTATATTTCCCTACTTTGCTCATATGCCATTTCCTTTGTTACACATTCTAAGATTTCTTTCATTCTTTTCAACCCTGTCTCCAAACATATATTTTTCATTCCTTCTGCTAGTTAGGTGTACTCCCTGGCCAATCCCAAAAACTTTTGATACCTCCCCCTCAAGCATGCTATCTTTATCCATAAATGCTTAACAAAAAAATGCTGTTTGAAAGACAATGCCTTAAAATTCCTGGAATCAAGTGCAAACAGCAGAGATGAGGTTCTGAGACAACAATGACCTGGCCTAGCAGGCCAGGTTCTGCTCACTGCCATGCCCCACCCTGTGATAACTGTAGCTGAGTATGCTGAGCTGAAGATGTGACCAAGTGGTAGACCATGTGTGTTGTATGCATGAAACTCTGGGTTTGATCTCTAACACCAATTAAAAAAAAGAAACAAAAACAAAACCCAAACAAGACACCCATAATTAAGCCAAACACAGTGAGATATATGAGTTTTCATGAAAGACTACACAGAAATAGCATTCGCTAATTACCTTTACAGGTAATTTCTGTAGTAGCCTATACTTAGGTTTGAGTATGAAAGAGATTTCTTTCTCTTGTTCTTAGATGGACCTTGCAGTGTGGCCCAGGAATTGCTGGGCTCAAGTAATCCTCTTGACTTAGCCTCTAGAGCAGGTGGGCCTACAGATGCACACTGCTGCCATACACAGTCTATGCGGCTGGCAGGTCAACTTCCTTAACTACTAGATAGAGGGTTAAGGTGCTGGGGCTCTTTACATCGGCTCCAAAGCTCAACTTCAACTGACCTCAAGATACATTTACAGTTATAATCTTTTAGCCTTTACTTATGTATATTATTATCTCTGCAACTATGTGCCTATCTGCCTGCCTACCTACCTATCATGGCATTGGGAACTGAACCCAGAGCCCTGTGCATGCTGGCACACTATCGCTGAGCTGTATCCCCAGACCTTTTAAAAAAGATGTGAGTGTGCGTGTTTGTAAGCCACATGTGTATGGGTAGTCGTGGAGGCCAGAAGGGGACGACAGCTCCCCCGGAGCTGGAGCTATAGCCAGTGCAGACATGAGCACCCGAAACTGAACTCAGAGGTCCCCTCCAAGAGCAGCACGCGCTCTTAACCACTGAGCCATCTGCTCAGCCCCATCCCTAGACTTTTCTGAATCAGAGTCCATTACTCAGATAGGCCTCACATTCACTCTGACCACTCCTCCAGCCTCAACATCTCCAGTGGCAACAAGTACAGAAACGTGTCACAACTGCCTCTTCCTTTTTAAAATGGTATGGGGGGGGGGGGGGGGGGGGGGTGTTGCAGTTGTTTATCAAATCACACTTTATCCCCAATGGAAAACTGCTTTGCAAACGAGCTAATGTGTCACTGAGATTCTTGGAACACAGCCCTAAAGAAAAACAGACTTAAATTTTGTAAAAATTAGGGATGTGGCCAGATGGTCTTCACTAAATTTTTCTGACTTAAACACGCCACAGTTCACTGTTTGTCCCCTTTAAGAAATAAGTCTCCTTTTCATTCTACTATGCAAATAAGCCCAGTAATAAATATAGCCTCAGATATAAATATAAATCATATGCAAATTGTACGATAAGTATCTATTTGCTCAAAAATCCCCAATAATCTTACCGTTTTTCATTTCCATAAGACTTCTGTGCAACTTTTGCATGAAGAATGAGTACTGTTTGATCCCCTCGTTCTTTTAAATAATTTCGCATAGCTTCTCTGAAATCAAATATAAATATTATTATTGTAGGGATGATAGTATTTTGACAAAATCTTTCACTGTATCTGTGATGAGAGGAACGCTTATGAACATTTTTTAAATAAGCAAACAACACAGAAACAAATACATGAGCTACCTTAAAGAATGCTGTGCAAAGGACAATACAGACCCACTTTCCCTCTGCATTTTGACTATTAAAATTAAGATTTATAGCTGGATGTGGTGGCACACACCTTTAGTCCCAGCACTTGGGAGGCAGAGACAGGCAGATCTCTGTAAGTTCAAGGCCAGCCTGGTCTACAAAGTGAATTCTGGGACAACCAAGGCTATTATTACACAGAAAAACCCTGTCTCGAAAGACCAAAATTAATTAATTAATTAACATTTATAATGCTATAGCTTATTTGACTATCCTTTCACTTCTTGAGTCACAACAACAACAAAAATCAAATCATTCAAACTGCTATGCCTAACCCCAAATTTACAGTCCCATGTAAGGATTTAGAAAGGCCTGTCGCTTATACACAAACATATACAATTGCCCAAAGGATACTGCTAAATATTGTAGCAAGAGTTTTTTTCTCCGGGTCCCGCCAAGCCCTGGCAGTCCTGTAGCCCACTTATAAAATAAACATACAGACGCTTATGTTATTTAAACTGCTCGGCCATTAGCTCAGGCCTACCATTGTCCAGCTCTTACTCTTATACTCAGCCCATTTCTGTTAATCTATATGTCGCCACGTGTTCTGTGGCTTTACCTGCTGCCTTTACATGATGCTCCCTGGACGGCAGGCTGGCATCTCTTCCTCCTTGCCTTCTGTTTTCTCAATTCTCTTCTCTGCTAGTCCTGCCTATACTTCTTGCTTGGCTACTGGCCAATCAGTGTTTTATTTATCAATCAATCATCCACAGCAAAATATATTAAATTCATACAGGATAACTGAAATTGCTGAAAAATGTATTACATTTTCAATATTACATCAAATTTAAACTGCAACATGCTTATTAAGCAAATGTTTTACAAAAACTTCAATGTGTATTTATTCACTCAATCATCCTGTCAAAATTGGGGGGGGGGAGGACACACGACCACGACACACCACTCTATAGGTTTAAGCAGAATCTCAATTCTTGAGATGTTCTTACACATCTCAAAATTAAGTCGGTGGGCAGTGGTTACATATGCCTTTAAGCCCAGTACTCTGGGAGGCAAAGGCAGGCAGATATCTGAGTTAGAGGCCAGCCTGGTTGTGGTGGTTTGGAGGAAAATGGCCCGTAAAGGGAGTGGCACTATTAGGGGTGTGGCCTTATTATAGTGGCTGTGGCCTTTGTTGGAAGAAGTGTGTTGTTGTGGGAATGGGCTTTGAGGTTTCCTATGCTAAAGATGCAGCCCAGTGTTGCAGACCACTTCCTGTTGCCTACAAGTCTCCATCTCCAGCACCATGTCTGCCTGCAGGCCATCATGTTGCACCACAATGATAATGGACTAAACCTCTGGAAATGTAAGCATCCCAATTAAATGTTTTCTTTATAACAGTTGCCATGAAAAACCCTAACTAAGACACTGGTCTACAGAAGGAGTCCTAGGACAGCCAGGGCTACACAGAGAAACCTTGTCTCAAAAAATTAAGTCAGGATAATCAAATATTTTTACTAAATTTTAATTATTCTACTTACATTGTAAATAAAGACAAACACACCACACAGATGGCTATCCAAATGACAATAATAAGCTGTCAACTGTCAAGTTATTAAATGTAGGGAATTACAGATTTGTGTTACTTGCGCCCTAAACTGCCTGGACAAACCCGCGGCCTCAGCCAGCTTTTATTTTCCTATCTGAAAGGAGGAGTTAACACAATCCACCTAGCTCAGCGGCTAAAGGGTCAAATGAGGTAACCTAGATGACCCGCATTCTTACTGAGGACATCTTTTAGCTGCAATGATGGCAAGTGACAGCACAGTGAAGACAAAGAGAATGGACCTCTACCACTGAGGGAACAGGAGAACAGAAAGGCACATACAGACAGCCCTGAAACATGTTGTCTATCTAGGTCAGGGAGTAGGGGACGAAAGACCATGCACTAGAGTGAGTCCTCAAATGACCAACCAGGGCACTGGACAAGCTGGCCATGGAAGGAACCAGAGATGCTGCTATGGCAGGTGACTGACAGTTCAGGAAATAAGACTGAGGGTGGGGTAAGAAAGAAAACACAAGGGGACTGAGAATATGGCTCAGTGGTTAAATGTTTGCAAGAAGGCTGGATTCCCAGAACTCATTGAAATGCCAGATGAGTGTGGTGACCCACCTATAATATTCCAGCCTTGAAGGCAGAGCTAGGAGATCCCTGGAGCCAGACCAGCTATACTAGCAAGTTCTGGGTTTGATTAAACGACCCTGGCTCAAAAGAATAAAAGTGGAAAAGAGATTGAGGAAGATTCCCTAGTATACATGAAAAAAGGCAAAAGCATAAACAAACAAGATAAAAACAATAAGAGAAAGCCAACACCTTGTCAAAATTTGTACAAAAGTCCCAGGCAGTAAACTTGAAAAGCAGCTATACACTTGAAAAGTTTCAACCGCAAGCATATTTCCCAAACTAAATTCTATTAACATTTATGGTCTCTGCTACATCACTTAATGATTATTTGCTACTGTTTATCGGGTTATATGTTTTCCTATCTTCCTAGACAGACTATAGAGGCTTCAAGTAAAAGAACTTGAGGCAGGCAGAAATTCTTTCTACAAAGATATTATCACTATTAAAAGACTGACACTGAGCAGTGAGGCTCCACTAGTTATTTTTCTAAGCAAGTATTAATATAATATAACCAACAACCTTGAGGATGACATATGACCAAGCACATTTTAGAAATGGGGAAAGGTTAAGTAACTTTCCTGAACTGACACAGAAAAGCCACGATTCAAAGCTGGGTAGCTTAGCTATCTCAAAGACAAAGCTGTACTGCTTACAGATAGTATAATGGCTAAGCCACAGCCTTGCTCTGAAACAGAACAGGGTCTGCATCTCAACTCTGCTGCTTACTGAATCTGGGGTTTGTCTTCTCTATGAAGCTACTGGAAGGGGTGGGGAAATATACCCCAAAGTACGTTAGCCCCCCATCGACAAGCAGTTCCTATCAGCAAGTTACAGATACCACTATTGTTTTCTTTTTTAAAAGCCATTCCAAGCTCTTAACTATACAAGTTGCAGGAGAGAATGGGGCTGGGGACTTCCACAAAAGCTTTGTAGGCATGCTGGACAAAGGACTTTGGGGTGTTACTGGGCATTTTAGCCAACTTGAGCAGCACAGTTTCTGATAGCACACCTATCCATCCTTCCATGTAGGACGTACTGAGAGTTACCTCATTCTAGGCACTTGGCATTGTCCTAGTGTTAAGTATTAGAAACGACTACTATTCAGAGTTACTATCATGGTGTTAGGGCTACATGGGGCAGCTCCAGTTTTCCTTCTTCCCTTCAGTACTTAGAACACAAACAGAACAGTAACTAGAGCCTGGTGGTGGTAATCCTTAGTAATAATTGTCTGCAACAGGGATTTGCAAATAGCTTCTTGCAACAAGAAAAAATAATAAATGAAATACGCCATAGTTACTTTTTGTCAACTGGACACAAACTTAGCCATGCCTGAAAAGAGGGAATCTCAAATTGAGGAAATGCCTCGATTAGACTGTCTGAGGGCATATCTGTGGAGCATTTTCTTAATTGCTAATCCTTGAGAGTTCAGATCAGTGTGGGTGGTACCACCCCTGGGCAGGTGGGTCAGGCTGTATAATAAAGTAGCTGAGTAAGCCATGAGAAACAAGTTAGTTCTTCCATGGTCTCTGCTTCATTTCCTGTCTCCAGATTTCTGCCTTGAGCTCCTGCCCCAACTTCCCGAAAGTGTAAGATGAAACAAAATCTTCCTTTCCCAAGTTGCTTTTGTCATGGTGTTTACCACAGTAATAGAAAAGACAGAATATTAAGTATTAAAATGTACTAATTAAATGTTAATTATTAATATTTATGCTATCTGGCAATCAAGGCTTGGTAATTTCCTTTCTGTAACTTAAGCTATTTAGAAAGTGATGGTGTACTTCAAAGAAACACACATGGTAAAACCCACACATATTTCACTCCAATACAGCAGGGCTTCTATCTCATACTACTGACATCCCAGACACCTCAGCTGTGGGGACTTCTGCACTGCACTGAAGGATGCTTAAAGGCACCACATCTGCCTTCTACTCAGCAGATGCCAATAAAATATCTTCTGATACCAACAAAGATGGAGGTAGAGGACGGGGAATGATGCTGTCACCTGAACTGAAAACCACTGAAGTCAAAAATATTTCAATACAAGGTTACTTATCACCCAATGTTTTTTAGAGAGAGAAAGAGTAAGGTTAACTAACTGAAAAACATGATACAGGAGCTCAGGACCAGAGTCAGTCTATTGGCATCTAGTTCTGCTTTCTGTAATTTTACCAGTCCACCTTCAACTGGGATCTCAAAATGTTAGTGTTAGTGTTCCCTGACTCTTTAGGAGGATGAGGGTTCCCACAGCTTATTAAAACACCGCAGTTGTCCCTGTCATTCTCTTACTAAGTGTGTGCATGCAGGAAAAGCAGCACACGGGAGGATGCAGTAGTGTCCTTAGGTTCAGGAATCTACTAGGGGTCTTGGAATCATTCCTATGAATAAGGGGGAATTATTCTTCATTTGAAAACAAACTGAAGTGAGAGATGGATCTGGGAGCAGTTAAGGAGGAAAAAATGAGCAAAATACATTGTATGTATGCATGAAGATCTAAAGAATAAAAATACATTTAAATGAAAGAAATATCTGCTGAAGCTGAAGGCCAGCACTTTACTTGGTCTATATGAGATTTTTACCCTGAGCACTTAAAAAAAAGTTTGCTGAGCTATTAAACAATAAAACAAACATTTTAAAAGGGAAGTCATAAAAGTCAAAAATTATATGTATCCTAAAATCAGCAAAGTATATCATACACTTGACAATAATTTTTTTCCCCCACAACCTTTTCTGGTTTTTCTGTTTGTTTCCACACAACTCTGCCTAAAACTGGACTTCAAGAAAGGAAAGTTCAGGTTGTACTGCTCCAAGCTGGGCACCTCAAGCTCCATTCTGCACCCACAAAATGAATGAAGCTCTTTACTCTTGTCAGAAGCTGTCATTTCCACCTTTATATTATCACATACAAGGCATTTCAAATTCAGCTTCATAATACGAACAGTGTACCATCTTCCTAAAAGAGGAACAAGGAAGGAAAGTCCTTTCTTTCCACACAAGCTACTCAGGTTTAACTTTCTTTTTATTTATTCTTTGTGTCTTTCACATCATGCATCTCCATTCCATTCATTTCCCTGTCCCTTTGTATCTACTCTCTGCCTTTGGTTTCCCCCTCCCAAATAAAATAAAATTTAAGAAAAAAGAAAAAGAGAGAGAAGGAAAAATCAATCTCGTCATGGAAGCTGTAGTGTGACACAGTGAGTCACACAGGAAACTCTTTTCTTCATATATATATGTTTTTCAAGACAGGGTTTCTCTGTGTAGCTTTGCGCCTTTCCTGGAACTAACTCTGTAGCCCAGGCTGGCCTTGAACTCACAGAGATCCGCCTGCCTCTGCCTCCCAAATTTGGGTATTGAAGGCGTGCACCACTACCTCCTGGCTACATCAATGTATTTTTAAAATTCCTTGATTTATAACTTTCTTTGTTCTGTTACCATAACAACTCCATGAAACTGCTTCCACATTGGAATGCTGTATTTGGAGACCTAAATGAATGTTCTGGGCCATGGTCACTTATATTTTGCTATTGATTAACCTTGTCTTTTTATCCCTTCGAAGTGAGAGCTGTTTCATTCAACTATACACAGCATACCTATCAAGCTTATAATCACATTTATACAGGATTGTCTTACCTAATAGGAAAAATGAATGGATTAAAACATCCTACTACTAAGTAAAAATATAGACAAGAAAGAGCAGCATCTTACTATGCAAAAATATAGAGAGGGCCAATAAACGGCTCAGCAAGTAGAAACTGCCTTGCAAGCCTGACAATTTTGAAGGAGATTAACCTACCCCTGAAAGTTGTCCTCTCATATCCAGACATGTGCCACTGACACATGACCTACATGCACGCGCGCGCGCGCGCGCGCGCACACACACACACACACGCACGCACGCACAGGCACACACGTGTGCATGCGCACAATAACAAATTAAATAGGGAAAGAGAGAGAATAGCTGACTACTAGAAACTGTTCAAAACAGGTATTGACCTAGCTTGAGTCAACAAAAACGAAGGGTCATGTGTCTCACACACAGGATTTTTAAGAACAGAGCAGTGTCTCCATAAGAGCAAGAGAAGATAGGCTCTCTGAAAAGCATTACTCCTAATACAAATGAAAGATATGCTGAGCGAGAGAACAACATAAAATCATTCTAACAATTCTATAAACTTTAAAGTAATGGTAAACCTTACAAAGGAAAGCCTCTGCTACTAAACAAATACTAGAAAGAGCATGAGTTAGCAGCTACTAGTCTGCAATTATGGGGAGAGAAAATTAACCAAACTATCTCTGAAAGAATGTGTAGCTTTTGATCCCTGGGACCCACCTGTGGAAGGTGGGAAGATTCTCCTTTCTCAAGTTGACTTCCCACTTCCATATGCACAGTGTAACACACACACACACACACACACTAAATGTAATTCTTAAGAAAGCAAATTCAGTCATGCTGAATAGTGCATAGTCTTTACTCCATTTATTTGTGCTTTTAATTAAAATTTTAAATCATGTAGAAAGAATCCCTACCAGGGTAGGCTTTCAAAGTTCCTTAAATGAGAAGACATGGCTCCCACATTACACCCTTTACAACCCAGTGGAGACAAATTCCTTACAATATTTTTGGCAAAATAAAACATTGTTTTCCTAAAGCAGAATTACTTCAAAGGAGAAACAGAAAAATACCATTTCCAAGTATTAGATAGTACTAAATTTAGTACAAAAATAATAAGAAAATATCCCAAATCCGAGTTTGTACTCAATAAAACTAATTTACCACAGAATTGATTACTGGTTTTCAATTTGCATTTGCCAATTACATGGTTTTGCTAAGTTTCTATCGGCAATGAAGACGTCTGCAGTTTGTTTTCTTTTCAAGAGAGAAAGCTTAGTGGAATTCTCCCCCAGCGGGTATGCTAGTCTCCTAGGTTACCTCCTATGTAAAAAGGTTACTAATATGTTAAAAGTTTTATTGAGATCTACACCACCACTATCGGCTAGTTTAAGATACTTAAGCATTTCTTCTGAAGTTATTAAACCTCTTCCTGAACAAGCTTATTAGAGAGTTTGCTAGTTTAAGATACTTAAGCATTTCTTCCGAAGTTATGGTATCTGCAGGGTCTGTAGTAAATGTTATCTTTCTTGTTCTTGGACCAGTAAGTTAGAATCCTTTTTCTAGTCAATATTGCCTTTATGCTTGGAAGAATTTCTTTAAATGTTCTTCAGGTCTGTTTATGATGCATTCTTTGTTTTGAACGTTGTTTAAGGTCTCTATTTGAACCCTTCTGGATATTTTAAAGCTGTCTTCCCTGTAGCAAAATTTCAAATGAAAAATCTGCTGTGATCTTTATCTTTGTTCTTTTGAAATCCATCCTGTCCCTCATTTTTTAATTTTTTTACCACTAGTGTTAATCAATTTGACCACGATGTGCTTTAACATACTTTTACACTTAAGACTTAGTAACTGAGATTCTTGGATCTATGGTTCAAAAGCTTTCAACAAAATATTTCCAGGCATTATTTCTTCCCATAGTTTTGGTCATAATTTCCTCTGCCTCTGAGTACTGGAATAAAAGGTATGCACCACCACCTCCCGGCCCTGTGTTCATCATTCTTAAATACAATTTTCTTTCCCTTCCTCCCTTTTTCTTTCTTTCCTTCCTTCTTTCTTGAGACAATCTCACTATGCAGCCTTGGCAGGCATGGGACTCACCGTGTAAATCAATTTAGCCTCGAACTCACAGAGATCTGCCTGCCTCTGCCTCCTGAGTACAGTATGGAATTAAAGTATACACCACCATGTCCAGCCCACAATTGTTTTTATTTTATTTTATTATCATTTTTAAAATTTTTTTATTTTTTTCAAGACAGGGTTTCTCTGTGTAGCTTTGGAGCCTGTCCTGGGATTCACTCTGTAGACCAGGCTGGCCTCGAACTTACAGAGATCCACCTGTGTCTGCCTCCCAAGTGCTAGGATTAAAGGCATGCGCCACCACCGCCTGGCTCCACAGCTGTTTTTAATAAATATTTTAATAGTAGTAATTATTTGGCAATAGTCTTAACAATCATCAATGTGAACCAAGAAGCATGTGGATACAACAGAACACCATAGAGCTATTACAGAGAACTCTGAAGTCTAATGTCATATAATACATTGTGGGGTTTAAAGGATGTAGAACAATAATAAAGTGGGATCTCAGTTTATGTTCAAAAGCAAACACACACACACACACACACACACACCTACCTCCTCCTTAAAAGATTAATTAGAAGGAAAAAAACCAGGCCAATGCTTAGAGCTGAACTGTCAAGACCACTGGATTTCCTTATTTTACAACCCAACAAAAATTTTATGAGTTTTTAAATTAATTCTTTGAAATATATGATTGAGAAATTAACGTACATAGTTAAAACAGTATTTATATTGTCATGAAAGTGAGTAAATTTTAGATTTTCATAAAAATGAGAAAAAGTAGTATTTTAACATTCACTTCAAAAAGCATCTAGGGCTGGAGAGATGGCTCAGAGGTTAAGAGCACTGGCTGCTCTTCCAGAGGTCCTGAGTTCAATTCCCAGCAACCACATGGTGGCTCACAACCATCTATAATGAGATCTGGTGCCCTCTTCTGGCCTGCAGTCATACATGCTGTATACCTAATTAAAAAAAAAAAAAAAAAGCATCTATTAAATCTCTCAAGTCTTCCCCTTAAACATCCAAGTGTAACTGGCTAAACACAGTTGCAGCTGTTATTGTCACAATCTATTACTTGAGATGAGTTTCTAAAAATACTTCACTTTTAAAGTATATCCTTTTAGTCCTATTTTGTCCCCTTAGGAGAGAAGGAAGTGAAGGGGTGGGAATATGCTCAAGATGTAATTATCAATATCTGAATGATTTCTAAGAAGCATTCATATTAGTGTCTAAAATGACAGAATCTATATACACATTCAATATTTAAATGGCTAGTATAATGCTTACCTAGTAAGTCGTTTAGGTGGAGGCCGCTCACCAAACTTCCTGGAAAAAATTAAAGAAATAAAGTAAATAAGCAGCCTGATAAATACCACAATAAGATATAAGGCACTAGAAAGTGTCCCTTATGACGAACAGTGAAGAGAGAAATCCCCCACAGTCACCTGTGCCCAGAAATAACAAATGCACAATACAAAGTTCTTAAAAACAACAGCAGTGGGGCCAAAGAGATGGCTGAGCAGTTCAAAACACGTTGCTTTTGCAGAAGACATGGATTCAATCCCTAGCACCTACACAGCTCACCATCAACGGCAACTCCTGTTCCAGGGGGTCTGTCCTCTTCTGGCCTCCTTGGGCACCAGGCATGAGTATGGTACTCACACATATGTGCAGGCTAACATTCATACACATAAAATAAACCCAAAAACAAAACAAAAACCAATGGCAGGCTTTACACATCGCCCTGAGTCCAGTGGCACATGATCAAATGAGGATGGCTGACTGCAAACTTCTGAAGCACCTTAGAGAAAAACAACCCAGACCCACGAGGAGAAAGTGGTTCAAGCACTCACTACCAAGCCTGATAACCTGAGTTCAATCCCTGGAACCACATAGTGGAAAGAGAGAACCAAATCACGTAAGTTGTACACTAGAACCCCAAGATTTTGTAAATCTATGTTTAATTTTGTAAACACTTTTGTGTTTAATTTTTATTCTATTTTATTTTATATAAAAAATTTGAAACCCACAACCCACCCACCTCAATGTTTTCCTGACATACCAGCAAGAAAGCCTAAGCTGAAATATTTTAAGACATTCAATTACTTCACTACTCATGACTACAGCTACAGAGCATAAGGTAAAAATCTGCTCCTGGATTCTTTTCCACAGAGGATTTTTTTTTCTTAAATCATAGACAGTGACCAAATGCACCACTATGTCATATAGGTACAATAGAAGGATCTGACGCAGATTGAGCATACTACAAAAACCAGAAGCACGTGAGGAATTACCAAAGTCCACTGAAGCATTAAAATAGTATGAACTTTATAGAAAGAAATGGGGAATGGAATAAAACATTTCAATAACCACCATGTACCAAATCTAATATTCTAAACCAGCAAGCACTCTTTGGGATCTAACAAAAGTTAATTATATGATTAAGTAGTAAAAGAGTCAATGCACTAAAAACTCTAATTCAAATTTTATTCCTAGGTACAATGTAATTCTATCCAAATTAGGTTAACAAGTAAATATCAGTCAGAGTACCTAATCTACCCCTTCTATAAACATTCATTAGATCAGGTTAATGACAATATAATATGCTAATACAACATCATGCCTGCCCCCAAAGGAAATGTGGGAAAGATAATGCAATACAATCGCCTGCTGAATAATTAGTAACTATATTCTAAATTTTATCCTTATACTCAGGGTGTATACCCACAGATAAGTAGATACCACCTCTCACCAAAGAAACTTCTCTTTATAGTAAACGGAAACTATCACAGAAAACCACAATACAGAAATCACAGACTGTGAGGAACCTAGCCCCTGTGGACACATCTACATTGCAGTTCTTGCATCTATGGTTCAAGGACTATCTCAGAAGATGGGGCAGAAAGATTTTAAGAGTCAGAATACCAGGAAGCCTACTATGAAAGCCTCTCACAGAAATGGCTGCATAAACAAGTCCTAAATAATGGCAGTATCAAGACATGCTAACATCAAAGGGGTAAAATTTCATGGGATCACACTGCTATGCACAAGGAACTACAAGGGACTGATGACTGCTAATTGGAAGAGTTAGCTTACCCCAGCAGTTGTGCCTCCTAACTGGCTGTCCAATACAGTGTCAGGCCCTGAGAACATATACGCCAAACAACAAAAACAACTCAGCAGGCTGTATTTATACAGCGTGCATACATTTACATGTATATGTGTGTATGTATGTGTAAAACATAAAAGATCAGGGAAAAAGTCTATTAATTTGAGAGTGAGAAATATGTGGACATGTGTGTGTAAAACATAAATAATCGGGGAAGGAGAGGCTATTAATTTGAGAGTGAGGAAGGGGACAAGGAAGAAGTTGGAGGGAGGGGAATTGTGAGGGTAGGAAAGTGATGTAATTATATTTTAATTAAAAATGTGTTTTATGGGCAATAGTTTGCACACCTTTAGTCCCAGCACTCAAGAGGCAGAGGCAGGCAGATCTCTGAGTTTAAGGTCAGCCTGGTCTACAATGGGAGAGGATTTCAGGACAGCCAAGGCTATACAGAGAAACCCTGTCCTGAAAAAACAAACAAGAAAATGGGGGGAGGGGAGCCTGCTGAGCCTGGTAACATTTTACACAAAACCACACATCATTCAACCTAGTAGCTATGTTTGTTATAAAATAAAGATCCAATAATTGTTGCATGCAATCCTGACCTTCTTTAATGAATATGCCATCAATGTATTTATTGGAGAGTGATTACAAAATAGGTTTTCTGGGGGAAAAAAATCTAATGAAGAATGAAACAGTTGACATTTCTAACTCTGAAGTTCATATGTACCCCTTCTCATGTAGCCCAAGCTACATGATATACCCCAGAGTACTCCACTGGAGAAAATTGACTTTTCCTCTCCCAGGAGGTCTCAGTTACAAATAGCTTCTTGTTTAGGGACGAGAAGCTTGGTAATTAACACAGTGACCCACAACTGGACAATATGCAGAGAGTGAGAGACCTTGGAGCACTCAACCCTGAACTGAATGTCTTTATGAACTCCCTCTCCTCAAGGCTCAGGGATCTATGCTGTACAGGAGGTGGAACCATTGTAAAAACATGGAAGAAGACTCCACGGAAAACAGCCTCTTCCACACACAGCAGACCTGATACACATATGAACTCAGAGAGGTGATAGCAGGCATCAGACCTGCATACTTCAAGCCAGACAAAATCCCAGCAAGTAGAAAGGGGAGTGGGCACAAAGTGATAATTTTTTTTTCATAGTCTCCAATCCCTTAGAATTTCTAAAAGAGAAACTTGTAAACCCATTCCATTTATACAGTGAGGTTTCTGGTGAGGCTTCTCCCACACCAGATCCCCTTCTTTCTATATTCACCAATGTGTTAAGGAAAACCACAAATGTACAAAAAGGATAAAAGTTATCAAATTTCAGCATCTTAACACTTTCTGGCCAAAAGATAATTTCCATTAAAAAACAAAAACAACAAAACCAATTCAAATATCAAAACAAAATGAGAGAAAACAAACAAACAAACAAAAAAAACAAGAAAAAATGCTGTTGAGTACAGAATAATTTAGTAATCACACCATTAAGTCAAAGAAAAGCCACCCCTCACTCTACCTCTAATGCTGGACAAGAGCACTCTGGTTTTGGAAGCACACTAATGAACTGAAGAATGGACACAAAACATGGGGAAATCTCTCTCAATGGGGTCTTAGAGCTTAAAGTAATTCTATTTTTATTAACTTTATTAATAATTGTCTGCTTCATGCTGAAAAGGGATTAAAAAGAATTCAAGGCAAGCAACACCAGGGAGCTACCTGTAGGAGAAAATAAAAAACATTAACAACCCAAACTTCTATAAACAATATTTAATTATAATAAAGCACTGGGGTTTTTGACTTAAAAGAAAGTGCTAGACAGAGAAGCCTAACTCATACCTTCAAGGCATTTACCACCAGTAAGAGAAACTGACTACATGATACACATCAGTATACATTCTGTGATAACAAATGGCATAAAACACAAATGAAGCCAGTACTGACTGGCAAGGTGCTTGGTACCTAATGGAAAACCACAGTAAGCTCACCAGCATCAGCACATGTAATGCTTGCACCAGATTTGTCTCTTACTAGTTACTTACTGAGTAGTACTAGGGACCAAGTACAGGTATGTCCAAACATCAAAATGAGCAAAAGGTACAAACTCGTGCCCTTACAGAACTTATGCACAATTAGGGCAAATGGACAGGGAGAAACATTAGTGTATTCATATTCATAATTTATAAAAGCAAAAATTTCCTTGTGTGTACTAAGTACTCTCCCAACTAGACGATATCCTAGCCTTGAAAATACCTTTTAAATAAACACCAGATTTATCTTTAAACAGTTTACTCATTTTTTTTAACTACAGGTGCAGAAAACAGCCTATTAAGTCATGTATCCTTCGAAAAAGACACTCATCAGGAGCTAGAGCTCAGTGGGAGAGCTCAATATCCTGAGTATCTGATCCTACGCTCCAACTAAAAAAGAGTATGTCAGCCCTTTTCCAACTTACTTTGAATCAGGTCTTACCTTAAGAGACAATCTGAAAGCAACAGTGCTAGAATTTGGCTCAGTGTAACCAATGGTTCTGGGTAATGTGACAAATATGATCAAGGCAGATCAAGGTCCTCCTGGACCATCACATTTAGGAAGCACATTCCTAATAGAGCAAACATCCCCTGGGCTGATGTCCAAGACAGGTCATGGACCACAATAGATGAAGACATGCCCTCCTTGTTATTATGCAGACTGTGTAGAAATACTTAGAAAGTACTTTTTTCTTTATTTTTAAAGCCTCTTCTAATTTTGCTGTTTGAATTTAAAACAACCTGCCAGCAATCTGTGTCAATGAGCTGGAGTGGAAAAGATAAACATGACTAAGACCACCATCCTTAACTGCACTCTGCACCTGGTTTTTCAAGTAACTCTGTAAGAAGGGGTTAGAGAAAGCTGCTGTGGCAGGGGTGGATAGGTCATTACTTAAAAAAATTATGGCCTCACAATGAAAATCTTTAAATTCGTAGCCTCAAAAAAGAAGTATAATCACACTCTGGGCAAACTACTCCAATTGTATGTGTCACTGAATGAGACAGAAATGTAGCTCAATGGTAGAATGTGTACTTAGCATGCATGAAACCCTGGGTTCATCCCCAGAAACCCAGCTCCCCATAAAATAAGGCAAGAGAGAGATCAAACGGGACTGAGTTGAATCATACTGAATGCTACTTACACAAAGCACTACAGAACAATATCATTTTTATAATACTATGGTGAAAATGTAGAGCTTAAATCCAAACATAAGGAACAAATTCAAATTGTGAAATAGACAAAATAAGAAACTAAGACACTGACCCAGTTAAAGACACAAAAACAGGACCCTGCAACACATGGTTTGGAAAGTATTTCAACTGTAGAGGACATTAGAAAATTAACAGTATCTGCATTAAACAAATCAGATCCATTTTAATTTCCTAATTTTGATTACTATACAGTAGCCATGTAGAGGAATGTTCTAATCATTAACTTTTTAATAACTTCTTCAGAAACTTCACTTCATCTTATAAACTGTTTTTTTGTTTTGTTTTTTCAAATTGTACATGTGCCTCTGTGAATTTTGGCCATGGTTTGCTGATCTAAAGACTGGCCTTTTCCTATCCTCTCACTCACTGGAGAAAAGAAAGATGATCTGTGTGGAGGGGTAGGGCAGTGTTCAGATCTGAAAGTGCTATCTGATGAGGTACAGTCAGTCGGTCAGTTGGTCATGGGAAAAGTTCTGTGCTGAGAGCACTGACTCCCAACTCCAGTGCAAACTAGTAGTGTGATCTAGAATAAGAAAGCAACTTCAGTGTGAGGCCAACCTGGTCTACAGAGCACATTCCAGAACAGCAAGGATAAACAGAGAAACCCTGTCTCAAGAAACAAAAAACAAAAAAATCAACAAAAATACAAACAAACAAACAAACAAACTTCAACTCTATGCCTCAGTGTCCTCAAATGAAACCACAAAAGGAAGAACTTCTAAACCGGGCTTTTGCAAAAATTCAAAAGGTTAGTACATGAAAAGAACAGACAAGAGTACCCAACACCAACTAAGCATGCAATAAAAACACTACTGCCCCTTCAAGACTGGATTATTGAATGATATTTACATAATGCAATGAAATTTGTAATGGTGCCTTCAAAACAAGTACATTTTATATTGGCCTTAAAGCCCATGCAGTTAATATCTACAGTGTCTTAGTCACTGTTCTATTGCTGTGAAAAGACACCATGACCAGGGCAAGAAAGCAAGCATTTAATTGGGGGCTTGCTCAGTTTCTGAGGGCTAGTCTATTATCATTATGGCAGGAAACAAGCATGGAGCAGTAGCTGAGCACTTTATACCTGGATCCACAGGCAGCAGGCAGAAAGAGAGACATTGGGGTCGGTGTAGTCAGATGATGCGGGAATGTCTTTCTGTATGCTGCAAATATATTGTGTTGCTCTGATTGGTTGATAAATAAAGCCGTCTGGCCTATGCCAAGGCAGCTTAGAGGCAGGTGGGAAATTCAAAGAGAGAGACAGGAAGAAGGTCGAGAGAGACGCCAGTGAGCCACCCAAGGAGCAACATGTAATGGGACACAGGTAAAGCCACGGAACATGTGGCAACACATAGATTAATAGTTATGGGCTAATTTAAGATATAAGAGCGAGCTAGCAAAAAGCTTGAGCCATGGCCATGCAGTTATAATTAATATAAACCTCTGTGTGTTTACCTGGGGGACGTGAGTGTGAGAGATTTGTCCTGACTGCCGGCAGGCTGGGACACAGGAAATCTTCCGACTACAGGTCGGTGTGGCTTTTGAAACTTTAAAGTCTACTCCCACTGGTACCTCCTCCAGCAAGGCCACACCCCCCCCAACAAATCCTGTGTGTAACACCACAATAGCCACTATGACCAGCCTCATAAGCACCAATACTGCCCCAGCCTCCCAAGTTGTTAAAGTTGTAAGCATGAGGCCCAGCTAATCCAACAATGGCTGTCTCCCAACAGAAAGTCCAAGAATCTAGTAGTTGTTTAGTCCATGAGGCTGTATATTTCGGCTGGTCTTCAATATATGTTAGAATCCAAAGAAGTAGGCTCGACTATCAGTGAAGGGCGAGCAAGGGCAAGCAGGCAGAGAACAAAAGCTTCTTTCTTCCTGATCCTTTATATTAGGCTGCTACGAGAAGGTGTAGCCCAGATTAAAGGTGGGTCTTATGACCATGATATGGATTTACAGTGGGTCTTCCAACTGCAAATGATTTCATTCACTAAAAATCCCTCACAGCTATGCCCAACAGCTTGAGTTTTTAGTTAATTCCAGATGTAGTCAAATTGACAACCATGCAGCCATAACTTGTGGATTAACATCTAGAATACACAAGGAATTCCTATAACTCAACAAAAAGCCTAATGAAAAAGGACATCTCTCTGTAAGGTAAACAAATGAGCAATATACTATGAAAATACGTCTTAAATCATCACTAAGTAAGGAAATAATCAAAGTCACAACATACCTGTTATGATGACTAATACAAAACACACAAGCAAGATTGTAAAATACTGCAACAGCTATACAAGACAGTATGATTTATCAAAACATGTAACAGAATTACTACATGATCCATGGTACAATTCCACTTCCAGGCACAAACTCAAAACAAGTGAAAGCAAATAGAGGGGTACACCAACACCACAGAGCATTATTCACAATAGCTTGAAAAGTGGAAAGAATCCACATACCCACTGACAATTAGGTGGACAAACAAAATGTGTTATATACAAAGAAGTATTGTACAGCCCAAAGGAAGGTAATGCTGGCATATACTACATACATGAACCATGAAGAAATGCTAAGTGAAATAAACCAGACATAAAACTTAACAAATAGTATTGAGGTTGTAATCAAATTCATTGACAGAAAGCAAAACTGTAATTGTAAGGGATATATATGCCTGTGGTCAGAAGACACTTCATGAATGTTTGTTGAATGGGTATATATTCCTTGACTACAACAGCTTCTATAAAATACATCTTATGACTAGTAAAACACTAAATTCTTTCCAACCCTATCACGCTGTAAGTGCTACCAGGCATGCACAACCAGATATCAAATGAAAGAGAAGGAGCACTGTGGGAGACCAGCTCCCACATTTATTTACCCCAGAGACTCTTGAGGAATGAGGAATAAGAGACTTAGGTAGAAATAAAGAGGGGAGAGCAATAGATAGAAACACAGGATAGCCTTGGGTTGGGCCTGGATCCTTATCCACCAGTCCAACTGTCTCTGCCAAAGGGCTTTTAAAGGACTGCTAAGGGGTAGAGCAAAAGACCTCCCCACAGCACAGCCTAGTGCAGACCATCTCAGACACCTGGTACTCAGGCCTGTGGTCCAATTATCCTCTTATGCAGACCTGTTGGGTAAAGCCACTAGGAAACCTAGATGGGCTCCAACAGAGCACCCCAACCTCATCTGTACAACTGGTCACCCATAATGTCATCACTGCAAATAAAGTACAGAGGTGGTTGTTTATGGAGTACCTTAGCTCTCTGTGGTGGTCTGAGTAAGAATACCCCCAAAGGCTCATATATTTGAATGCTTAGTCATCAGGGAGTGGTACTATTAGAAAAGATTAGAAGGATTAGGAGGTGTGGCCTTGTTGGAGGAAGTGTGTCACTGAGGGTGAGCTCTAAGATTTCAAATGCGCAGTGTCTATCTGTCTCTCTCTGCCTAGAGATCAAGATGTAACTCTCAGCTACTGCTCAAGCACCTTGTGTGCTGCCATGCTCCCCACCAGGATGATAATGAACTAACCCTCTGAAACTGTAAGCAAACTCTGTTTTCTTTTGTAAGAGTTGCCATGGTCATGGTGTCTCTTCAGAGCAACAGAACACTGACTGAGACACTTTCAAAAAATAGAATTCCATTCTAAAGAAAATAGAAAACAGAGCAATTGGAAACCTGGCCTAACTCCACAGAGCTAAGATGTAGTAGGCAGGGGGCATGGTTCAAGTCTGACTCCCAAATCAAATGATTGTCTCCACAGTTACAAATTAAGTCATAGGATGAAAGGTTAAGCTCAAAAAAGCCTGGCTCTACTAGGGGGCCTGGAGGGAGGAGTCCCATTTTTAGGACATAAAGAGAGCACAGTGAATACTCAACACAGGAATAAAACAAAATGATGAGAATCAAAATCCTTATGTTTGAATCAGGGAAGATATCATTAAGCTTTTCCTGTGACTTTACTTCATGAAAAAGAAGTCTTTAATGTTAACACCCAAGCAATACATTTCCTCTAAATTATAATTATGCTTTCTGTTATCACATGTCACATTATTAATGAACAAATCTACATTTGTGGTAAAGTAAAACACACATACACACACACACACACACACACACACACACACACATACACACACACACACACACACACACTAAATGGTCTTAACCACAGTTGAAAGCTTAAAGAATGGCTTTCTGCCAAAGTACATCTGAGGCATTAAGCTGTCAGTCTGCCTTCATGCACTGTTTAGGCAGTGGAGGGAGCCCAGGAGTTCATACTTGCCCATAAAAACCTCGGAGGCCATGGGGTTCTGAAGGCAGAATAAACCACAAAGAGCACAATTGTGGCTCAGGAGATGATCTGACTATTAGCTCTTTTACTTTACATTGCTCCATCTTCCACAACCATCAGAAATACCGCCAAAGAAGACTTGAGACTTGTTCCCTGATCTGCACACTTGGCTGCTTGAGGAATAAATTCCTCAAAGCCCATTCTTCCAGTAACTGGCACTGCTCAGCAGGCAAAGAGTAGGCTTGAAGTGGCACTGAGGAAGGTAAGGATGAGGCCTCCGCAGTTGCAGACCAAACTCTGTTTACAGTTTAGCTCACTCCTGTTGTATCATTTACCGGGGACTTGGTTGTTCAATCAATTTAAATTATGCAAACTGTAAAGCTGTCGTTAGTTAACCTGTTAGCTAGATTTATTTAATAAAAAAAAAAATAGAACAGCTTTTCTTTAAGGCTAATTTCCATTACAGTCACTTAATATTCCTTCTCTTACCAACTTGTATACACACATGTTCGCTTAGGGACATGTGAAGTCTCTCTGCTCTACAGTATCCGAGACCTCTCCTATCATTCTTAGCTTCTACTACAGCAATTCATTGACAAAGGCCATTAATTCTTTATCTCCATTCTTTGATGCCATAAAGCTAGAAGAAATTCTCCTTGTTATCTCCTCTCATGGCTTCCTAACTTGGCCTCTTGTAGCAGAGTAAACAGACAGAAAAGCAACAGAGAATCTATCTTTACATTCCTCAAAGGTGGCAGTATTTTTAACTTACAAAGCAGGGCTTTCCCCTACATCTTTTTTAAGATTTATTTTTAATTTATGTGTATGTTTTGTATGTGTGTATGTATGTGCACCATATATGAACCAGGTATCCAAAGAGGCCAGAAGAGGAAATCAAATCCCCTAAAGGCAGAGTTACAGGCAGTTGTGAGTCACCCACTGTGGGTGCTAGGAAGCAAACCTATGCATTCTGCAAGAGCAGCAAGTGCTCCTAACCACTTAGCCATCCATCTCTCCCAACTATCCCCTAACTTCTACTTATACACAAATCATGCTAAGATAATGAGAAAGCCCCACATAAAATCTATAAGGAAGCCACATTCTTTGTTTATCCTTGTTGTCCTGCCCCCAAATGCCCTTTCCTCTTTGTGATAATGTTCATTTGCTTTTCCCATTATACCAACCACCTGGCATATCTTGTTTAATCTTTCGGGAGGGAAAAAAGCAATAAAGTATCCATGAGTAAATGAAAACTATATTCTAAGGATCAAGTATTACAGTAATTCAACCAGAAAATAATGAACTGGCATATGGTTAAATAAAACAGAAAAAAAAATGACTCTAGTAATTAATGGCTCTAAAGGTTAGTCAAATACAGATTCTAAATAATTGTTAAGAAGCCTAGAAACAAAGACAATACTGTCCCCACAATAAGCCAGACTTGCATAATGGAACCTTGGGCTATCCTTTTATGCTGGCCAAATTTTATGGCAGACATGTACACTGAAACAAACTAACAGTATTATAAAGGTTGTCTTAGCCAAATTAAACATTGACTGAAATACATATAATGTCAAAATGTCAAAAATAGAACAAGACATTCCACTAGTGCCTTGGTTAGGTTCTGGGTAGCTGAAGAATCAATCCTATTAGTCAACCCCAGTCCATATGCCTTCTCCCCATTCAAACACTGACCAGGCACAAGGCCTCGGAGGAAATGGATTTCCCAGCTTCCTCTTTCTGCAGTCAGTGTTGCAAAAGACACATCAAAACAGGCTGTAGCAAAAGAAATACCAAGAAGCCAACAAGGTCCTTATTCTGAAGGAGATAGTTTGTCCTGGGTCAGTGTTTTAGGATTAAAGATTTATGGTATTTCCTAGCATGCTCACAACGGACTCTTGTTGGTCTACTCCTCATTTGACCTGCCTGGTTCTGTGACACAAAGGTTGACCTCAGTCAACGTTCACAGTATTAATCTACAGGAAGAACTCAGAGCAAAGGCTTTTGTTTGTTTAAAATGTAAGTAATGGGGGTGGGTGAGGCTGGAGAGTACAAAGAGAAGATAGAGGAAAGGAAACAGAGGCGTTAGCGCCAAGAGAGCAGCAACAAAAGACAGGACAAAAAGACTGCTTTGGGGAGTGTCAGAGGCACGAAGTCAAAGGAAGCCGAAGAGTAATGGAGAATCCAGTAGCCATAAAAGGGCAACTGTCCACCTCCTAACAAACCAAATCTGGTCAATCCCAAATATGGAAATGTTTTAGTTGGGTACATCTTCTGTGGGATGTGAAAAAAGATCAGTTTCCTTATAAATAGTCTCACACTTGGCTATCTTTTCATTGTGAGAAAAAGCTCCAGTTATTAAGTTAGCTATTTCAAGTTTTGCTCCAGCAAAGCCCAGTTTTCCCAGTGTTTTCAGTTATTCTATTACGTCAGTCTCCATTTCTGTGAAAAGGCTAATGAACTCAAAGCACTTAGCAAGGAGCACACACATCACTTTCTGTCAGTACAGTAACACAGGGTAGACTTTCTAACCTGTAGAGCAGTGGTTCTCAACTTTCCTAATGCTTCGACCCTTTAATACAGTTGTTCATGTTGTGATGACCCCCAGCCATAAAATTATTTCCATCGTTACTTCATAACTGTAATTTGCTGTTATGAATGGTAACGTAAATATCCATGTTTTCCAATGATCTTAGGTGACCCTTGTGAAAGGGTCATCCGACCCCCAGGTTGAGAACTGCTGCTTAGACCTACCAGTATCTAACTCACAAGAATAATGCATTTGTGGAGACAAAGACTGTTCCAAAAACAAGAAACACTTTTGAGTATTTTGTCATTCAATCTGTAAACCCAACGTTAAGCAAATAAGAGTATGAATGAACTTTTATCCCATGATAAGATAGGTGTTTACCATAGAAACTTACCCATCATAAAAAAATGTATTTCTTTTGTAAGCACTTATTCATCAGGAACAGGACTATGAGAATTAACAGAATAAGATCTGTTAACGGCATACAGAATAAGTTTGGGAAGCAGGGTTAAAAACTTGAAGAGGGAGCTAGTGAAATTTTCAAATGTGAATGCTCCATGGATGGACTTGCCCCGCCTTGACGCTGCCTGCTTCTGTTCTGTCACTGACCTCAGCTAGATTTCTCACCCACAGGCTTTTTCACAGGAATTTCAACCTAGGAGTCTTAATAAAAGTAAATTAATACATATTTAGTTCATTTAGCTGCTCAACTGCTACCACCATCTTCATCATCACTACTGTTATAGAAAAAACACAAAGCCCTCAAAGTAAAATACCTTTTCAAAGAGTTCTATCTCACCTTCCCACCCCACAGTTCTGCCCCAGGACTCCCAGCTTACAATAGTCTTGAGTCTTTAAAAAAGAGGCAGCTGTGCTCTCCCTAACGACTGTTTTCCAATGTTGCATGCCTACAGTCACAGCTTTTCAAGATTCTATATTAACAAGAGCTGTTAAAGCAATGTCACCTGACACTGCACAGTGTTTCTTTGCAGCTTCCCCACAATGGGCTAAAGAAAGTCTCATGGCACTTGAGCCCTCTGCTGTATAAGCACTTGATGTCATCACTAATGAAAACTACTTGCTCATCTCAGCTAGGAGTGTGGCACTGTGAAACACAGCTCATCTTCCTCTTCATCTGTCCCTTCCTCGTGTCCTAGCAGTTTGATGGCGCACAGAAAAGTGACTTCACTGAATTTTTCAATTCCCTCATTTTCCTCACAGAAACTGACCTGACCCAACATACTCATTCCACTTACTCAACTAGGTTCTAGGAAGTAGTCTTTTTTGGGCTATCCCATATCCACAAACATCCAAAATAGTACTATTTTTCAAAGTAATGAAATTCAGCATAAAGTCAAAACTGTGCTTAATGACAGTATCATGACTTACTCAGAACACTTTACAAGTTTAGTCAGCTTAAACATTCTTTTGGGGGGAGGAACTGGGAGGAGAGGAAGGAGGGGAAACTTTGGTTGGGATGTAAAAACAAAAAAAATAAGCAAAAAATGTTTTAAGGCATTTTAAAAGGTTTTTAAAAGCAGCTAATTTTCATTTTTAGAGGATGATTCTGACACTTTTTTAAATCATTGTTTTATTTTATGAGCGGTTTGCCTGCAGGCATGCCTGTGCACCATGTGCATTGCCTGGTACCCACAGAAGCCAGAAGAAGGCCTTTGATTCCCACAAAACTGTAGTTACAGTCAGTTGTGAGCTGTCATGTAGGTGCTGGGAGTTCAACGCAGGAAGAGCAGCCAGTGCTATTAATCACTGGGTCATCTCCCCAGACCCTCTGACATGTTTTCAATAAACAAAAATATACTGAAATCATATCTAGTACTAACTGCCTTACTTACAGTATGCTCTTTTTATCTTTTTTAGAGATGACGGAGTTCTGTTGAGTCTGGCCACAGAACCCACTAAGCTAGACTATTGTCTTCAGCTGTGTGCTCACCGAAAGACTAGATAAGATGCTATGGAGCATTTATGATACCAAAGAAAAGGGACATATCTCTGAAGATGCAAATGCCACAGCTCCCAGCATCATGAAGCAGGACATGGTGACTTTCATGTTGAAAAGCTAAGCAATGCTACTGAAAACAAAAGAAAGGTATTATCTGGAGACAAGGGAGAGCTGGGCTATGGGGAAATTTAGAGGAAAGTAACAGGATAAAGAAACTGAACTCTTCCAAACCCCAAATCCGTATGCTCTCATCATTCACTACCTCCCTACTAACAACATATGTCTGCACATCTGTACAGACAACAGCTATGGAAAGATTTGAACAAATGTCTATTCCTACCAGAAAGGGAACCAATGGGAGTCTAAAGCATGATTCCAAAGTCCAACTTGGCAAACCAGTGAGTTTCTTGGGCTTACTTACAAAGCATGGGCAAGCAGTGATTCACAAGAATGAGGGTGACTGGGAAACAGCTACACAATAACAGTCTAGTCCCAGCATAGATAATAACTTCTCCATAGCAGCACAGATGGTGTCCTCCCCTTTAGACAGCCTTCTACCCTTTACATACTCGAGCTCCCAGGCTTTAAGACACATATAGCTGGGAGTGAGATGGAGGAAGGAATGGCTGGAATCTCAAGTTAGTTTCTGATGACCTTCCCTGCCCCCTTCTTCTCTATGAGGGAAATCAGGAAGGGATACATCATATAACAACTCAGAGAAGGAACTATATCTTTTGGCTCAATTTCTAATAACTTACAGAGAAAGATGAGTTATGCTGATTATCTTTACCTCTTCTTCTGACAAAGAATCCTTCCCTTTTTTTCAACTCCCCAGTATAGAAAACTAATGCATAAATTCTATTCCTGTGAAACAACTCACCAGAAGTCTTCGTCCTCTTATTGTTTACTGTTTTTTAGGAAGCATAATTTTATTTTAGATACAAGGTAAAATGTACCTATGCTGACACTTTCCTTCTTGGAAACATTATTTACTTAAAAGTATTTACCAACATTCTCAAGAGATCTATAAAGCAAATATCTGCTTTTATGAGGATGCTATGGTAGGCACAGGTACTTACTAGTCCAAGAAAAATGTGTAAATGTCATATAAATCCTGATGGAAACAGAAATTCTAACATCTCAAACACCTTTAACACTGACATCTCTTTAAACACTGAACTTCACCTTCTGAATTAAAGAAACTCCTGCTAAATGAACAGTTCCTTGAATATCACAAGAAAAAATAAATTATGAGGGTTTCCTTGAAATTTTTAACTATATGTTCCATTTACATAAATGAAAAGCAAGAGCAAATTATAACTAGTAATGCTATAAATGTCTTATAGTGATGGACCTCTGAATATGTATCAGGGCAAACATGTTAACAACAGACAAAATGGAACAACAAAACATGGTCTTCTAAGTTGATGTCTAACTCCTTCCACATGAGACAGTGGAATCAGTAATACCTGTCTGAGATACCTGCAAGCTTTGGAGCCTAATAGCAGCTTAGAAACAAACAGGCTTTCATCAGCTTCCCAGCTTGACAATACTAGAACTTAGGTTTCCATAATCCAGAACATACAACATACATCCTTGAAACAAAAGTTTGACAAGAGCCAGTGATGTGGCTTAGCAGATAAAGATGCTTGCTACCAATGAAAGCATGAAATTTGCAGGCAAATGGATGGAACTAGAAAATATCATCCTGAGTGAGGTAACCCAATCCCAGAAAGACAATCATGGTATGTACTCACTCATAAGTGGATTCTAGATATAAAATAAAGAACAATCAGACTATTTTAAATTTTTTATCGGTCGATTCTACTGGAGTTTATCAGCAGATCCTGCTGGAATATCTGATGCAGACAAGCACTGGAGAGCTCCTGTGGCAAATCACCCTCTGGAGCGATGGAAGGATCTTTCTACTAGCACGTAGAGGAGACCCGATCTAGTGTTGGTGTGGCCCTGGGGTTCTGTTTATGTCTTTCCTCAGGACAATGAGGATCCTCTTTGGATTCCTGAGCACTAAACGCGCCCTATGGCTGCTGCTGAAGCCCAACATGATAGAGACCTAATGGGTCTTCATGAAAAAATCTATCCTTCTGATGTCAATGGAGATTGAGAGCCCAACATCGCCAGCTTTGGCAAGCATTAGGAACTGTAACCATAAGACTGGATTCTCCAGAAAAGCTGCCAGCTAAAGTCGTGCTGGGATCAAGAAAAATGGACCTTGGCGGTACGTGTTACTGGAGTTGTATCCATGCCAGTGGATGTCCACACAATCCAGAAGAGAATTTGACATTGCTGCTACCGCTGTTGCCGCTATAGCAATGGCACCCACCAATGCTACTCTTTCTGGGATTACCATTTCATAATTGCTTACAATAGCTAGCACAATGGAGACCCTGGCAACAAAAGTAGCTACCACAGTTAATCTCTCATTCTATTGGGCATGATAAATCTAATTCAGTAGCTATCTATATACATCTTGATTGGCTTTGAAAATTATAAATTTATAAACTCAAGTTCCAGTTGCTTTTGGGATACTATCTTACAAGGACACCAACGTACAGTATGGCTTGTTAAGGAAGGGAATGGCTCAGTTGCCTTTAGCCTACTGGCTATGGGTGAGATAGGACCTCTGTTGGTCTTTTCTGTATTGAACACACAGATTGCAAGCCCAGTGCCACTTTGAGATCTTTGGCAGCAGTTAACTCTGCAGGCTCATACAGATTGAGTCTGTATGATAATGAGTATTCAGAGACAGGTAATGCCTGGGGGCACTCACCAACCTAAGACAGAGCACCTGTGTGGCCTGGGCAGGCGTCTCCATGACGGGTAAGGTGACCTGCTGACGTCCCACGCAACCCAAGTCAGAAGCTCATTTTTTAATAAAAGGGGGACCTGTAGGGCCCTGGCCCCCGTTTTGGGTAACTGTTGTTGTCTTGCTTGCGGACCTTGACCTTGATATTCTCCCTATGCTAATTCCCTGCCAGGTTCTACCCTCCTGAATGCTTAAGGGAAGTTCCTTGCCTGGTACCCTGAATAATGGGCGTTAACAGATTAGAAGCAAGATTGTAAAACATCAGTAGCGAACTTCTGCCCTCCAGGGTCCTCCCATTGTGCTGTAAGCCTGTATTTAAGACCTCCTCCCCCCTTAAATAAATGACATTCAGCATTTAAAATTAAAAAATATATATATATTATATATATAATTGAATGAATACTGTGAATGTAATCTATGAATACCACAAATGTGATTAATATCATGAGTGTAATTAATGAATATCATGAGTGTAATTTAAAAAAATAAATAAATAAACTCAAAAAAAAAAAAAGATGCTTGCTACCAACCTTGACGATTTGAGTTTCATCTCCTGGACCCACAAGCCAGAAAGAGAGAACTGACTCTACAAAGTTGTCCTCTGATCTCCACAGGCAAGCACACGCTCTCTCTTGTGCTCTCTCTCTCACACACACATACACTGAGAGAGAGAGAGAGAGAGAGAGAGAGAGAGAGAGAGAGAGAGAGAGAAACTGACTGGTGAGAGAGAATCCTAAGGCAGCCTTGGCTAACAGCATCAAGAGTCATGTTGCACGGTTTTCCCATTCTCCTCTAGTCCCCACAGACTCCTATAACTTACTTACATAACATGTATGTAAGGGGATGGATCCCTGCAGGCGATATGGAGGATACAGCATACATACCAATAAAAGCCACAAGCAGACAAACATACTCTGGTCACTTCTTTCCAGCAAAGCAAGACCATGCAAAACCAATACTACTCATAAGGACTTTGTGGCTATAGAACAGAACTAGAGCTAAGAAAGACCACAGATTCATATAACTGTGTATATTTTTTTATTTTTATACTTTAAAAATTGAAGTAATTTTTAAATTTTGAATATATCCTTTTCTTTATTCGATGGACTCTTTTTTTGCCATATGATATTTTTTCAATAATGGTCATAATCTGCTGACTTTTTTGACCCATTAGTAAATATACAGGCTGAAACTCACAATTCAAAACACAGAACTTTAGAGAACACCAAAGTTACCCTAGCAAAGTAACAGCATCACAAATTACGAGTCCCCAGTGGCCAACTTTCAGTGCCAGAATGAAAGCCTGAACTGAAAATACCAATCCAATGATAAGTTTTAGCTGTAGGAAGATCACTGGGAAAAGGGCAAGTTTCAAGATAGGACAGACAATTGTACCCCAAGAGTCCTGATTTCACATATAATAATTATCGTTGTCACCGTCTACTACTGATTCTTACTGCCAAACCTTTCATATGCAAACAATCATTTAAATATCAAATGTAAATTATACTATATAGCATACACAAAATATATATAAATTTGTCTTTTCCAGGTTATTCTTACAACCTGTCAAGATAACAAAGAAAATTCAATATGAAACTCAGGAAAACAGATCCCAAATTTCTTAAAACAAAGCCATAACTCTTACACCAAAAACAAAAATTGCCAACTTTGCTAGAGCACTAAAATCCTCTCTGGACTTCAAACGAAACAAATGGAGGCCCAAGTGCAACTCAGAAATAAAACTTAACTTTGAAGTAGCAAGTCTCATAGAAAAATCTATTTTATAAACAATGTACTGAGCACTATCATGGGAGAGCTCATCGTTTTGGAAGGTAGATAGTATTGTTTGCCATCAGGCATGAACTTCTGGGTTGAAATGAATGACTGCCTTGGCTCATAACCACCAGATGACTCTACCTTGGAACATGATTTGATCACTGTCATCACTGACTAGACTTTAATATGAAGCAGTTTTGTCTTGGCTTCAATAACTAAATTCCAATAATAACATAGTTACTGACATGCCAGGGGATCCTGTATATGCAGCCCAATTAAGCCATGACCTGTATCATTGTGTTTCCAGTCTACCTGTTGATGAGTTGATGTGTGGCTTACACCTTTCTCTCTCTAGTGAACACACTTTCCTTCACATTGTAAAAGACAAACAATTCTAAATCTGATAGAACATTAGTAAGCTCAGTCCTGCACCCAAATTCATTTACTTCCATACACAAAACAAACTGAGGAGCAACCACAGCACAAAAACTAGGTTCCAAGATTTCAAATAATGACATAATTTTACATTATGCAAGTAAAATTTTATGAACATAAAAACTGTAAAGACTCTTAATGGATATATTTTTTAAATCCCTCATTTTCCACTAAATGATTTTTTTTCCTACAAAGGACAATACTGTTTACAAACAATCAAAGAACCATTTTGTTTAGTCACATTAATACCCTAAATGAAGAACTTACACAACTACTTTTTGTTCTGGCTACTGTGAAATGGCAGCATTGCAGAGAATTAGTCTAGAGACAACGTAGTAAGATAATTACAGAAAAATACATAACGAACATTAGTTATGTATCTCTAAACTAATTGATGAGAGAAATTATAGCCTAAGGAGAGCATCTATCATGGTGTCCTCCACAAACTTATGTCAAAAGGGGGGGGGGGAGACAACCTCCACCATAAAGCTTGTGAATTTAACAACAAAACCCCCACGATATATCCATAACCATGACTGTGACCTAAGTATTAAAGTACCTTAAAGTATGAAAAAAGAATTATTAAGTGTTGAATCCACCTATGACCTTTGTGTCACTGAGAGACTTCTAAAAGCATACCTTTTAATCCATGCCATGGTACTTCAAGAATATGTTAAGGTAAGTCACAGCCTGGAACACTTTGAAGCACCTCAAAACACCTCAGCCAGTGTATCTGTGTGGTGGTATTGTGTTCCCCAAAATATTGTGTACTTTAATAAACTTATCTGGGGTCAGAGACAGAACAGCCACAATATTGAACATAGAGGTTAGGCAGTGGTAGCATACGCCTTTAATCCTGGCATTCCAGAGGCAGAAATTCATGTGTTCAAGGATACACCCAAGCATGGTGACCCACGCCTTTAATCCCAGAAAGCAAGTCTTCAATCCCAGGGAGTGGTGGTAGAAAGCAGAAAGGTATATAAGGCGTGAGGACCAGAAACTAGAGGCATTTGCCCTGGAGAGGCATTTGCCCTGGAGAAACATTCAGGCTTCTAGCAGCAGTTCAGCTGAGACCCATTTTAGATGAAGACTCAGAGGCCTCCAGTCTGAGGAAACAAGACCAGCTGAGGATCCGGCGAGGTGAGGTTAGCTGTGGCTTATTCTGTCTCTCTGACCTTCCAGTGTTCACCCCAATACCTGGCTGAGGTTTGATTTTATTAATAAGACTTTAAGATTCATGCTACATATCTGTATCATTTTCCTTTCTTTTGAGATCATAATGGTTCCGAAGAACTACAATGCATCCATTTGAATTGATAGTCTCATAATTTCAATAACTTAAAAACAAAAACAAAAAAATAAACAAGGACTTAAGTGTTGGTTTATTACAGCATTAGTGCACTGTGTTAACTGCTGCTATGACTTAGAAAAACAAGCCACTGCAGTCAGTCACTATGAAACACTGTCAGCAACTGCTTTATACAGATGTTACTAACAGTTCCCACAAATTTGTACCTTAATTGCTTCTTCTACCCACTATCCTATTCATCTCTTCATCTGACTCAACAGTATTCTTCGAAATATCCTTCATAATCAACCAGCGAGCAGTATTTAGTATTGCCCACAGTCCTGTGAGATCCTCTTGCACATTAAAAGAACTCAGAGAGAGGACTGTAGGAGCTCTGTTCCATAGCTTAGGTATCAGAAGCACAGGTAAAACGACCCAGAGCTTGAGTCTGGAGTCTAAAAGGGACAGAGCAGTCTTGGGGACTGTACCCTGAACGTGTGGTCTAATGCTACTTCCAGAAAGATAGTGTCAGAAAAGACTGAACTACAACAGCCAGGTGGACCGAAATTATGTTTGCTTGCTTGTGTGGAGGTGGAGCTTGATCACAGAAGTCTTCTATGTTGAGTGCTGTAAGATCAAGGGAAAACCTATTCCTCAGAATGGCTTCACTGCTGCTCTGTGAGCACCCTGGTAGACATCTGGCCTTTTCTCTTCACCCTGACCTACTTTTTTTAATAGAAAATATTAAAAACATTTCATAATTAAGATACTGTAATAAAATTCATATACTGCAGTTTTATATCTACTAAGAATTCACAATCTTTGCTGCAAGTTTAACATAGAATATTTGTATTGCACAAAATAGAACTGATAACTTATCAATGACTATATACATTTACTGTCATAAAACAATTTAAATTATTGTAAGATGATAGATCAGGAAATTTTTAATGAAGCTAGGCGATAAAGCAAATTTCTAAAGAGAGTGAGTGAGAAAGGCTATTAAGACTCTGGAAGGATGGAACAGAGCTGCAAGTCTGTGCTAAGGACAAAGTGAAACTACTTCCTGTTTGAACATATTCCAAGTCCAGTGTCAGATGATGACACATTCCTAAGACTTAGATTTCTGCAGGTCGTGAGGAACAAAGGCTCACTTAATGTATATTACTCTACGGAAAGCTGACAACGATGGCAGAACTACATGTAAGAGCTTTACCAGGGTGAAAAAAACTAATGAGAAACAGAACCAAAGGAGCCAATCCAATGAAATTCCTGTCTTCAGCCACGGCATCTTTTCAAACTCATGATTTTGCCATATTAGTGCCCCCACCCAACTCCTGCTCAAAACAAGTTAATAGTGTGATGTTTATATGTTTATATGTGTCTGTCCTCTCCTGGAAGAATGTTATATTGTTTCCCACACTATGCCCCTGCAAATAAATGCATCCTACACACAGGATACCAGGTGAATGCTTCTGAACAGTTCCTTTTCCACACAAGAGGAAAAAAAAAAGTGAGCCACTGGAATGCAAGCAAACATACAAGTACATCAGAGAACAAAGAATACAAGCATAGGTCTACTGGACTTGCTCATTGCCTCATCCAATCAGAAGAGCCCTGTTCTACAGAAGACAACATCTGTACTCAAAAAACTGGTCTAAAGAAAACACATGTAGTATAACCAAAGAAGTAGAAATTAAATTGGATCTTCTAGCTAGAATTTTAGAATGTTCCTACTACAAAACTGCTGTGCAATGCTGCTAAGGGAGAGAAGCTCCAGCGCTGGCATGTGTTGTCCCAATACAATGCCAGTACAATGCTAAACACTTGGCACTCCACTCCATCCTGACTCCTCTTGACAGGTGAAGAGACTGGGACTCAGCAAGATGTAGGTCGGCTGCTTGTACTGATACAGTTTTATGAAAATACCTCTTGACCCCAAAGGCTGAACTCCTGAGGCCACAGTTTAGAGCAAAGGTAATACTATACCTTGAGGTCATGTAAGAATATGTACTTAACCTGCTATCCTACTGTGTACTCACTCAGCTGGCTTAAATTCAAAATGCCTTTAAAAGAACCTTACTATAGCCAGGTGTGGTGGCACACACCTTTAATCCCAGCGCCCGGGAGGCAGAGCCAGAGGGGAAACTGTGAATTTGAGGTCAGTTTGGTCTACAGAGTGAGTTCCAGGACAGCCAGGGCTATTACACAGAAAAACCCTGTCACTGGAAGGGGGAGGGGTGATGGGGGAAGACACCTTACTATGTTCTAATGTATACCTTTCGTCTTAAATTATGTACTCTTCCATGCCCCTGGACCAGAATAACACGTGTGTGGTGTGTGTGTGTGTGTGTGTGTGTGTGTGTGTGTGTGTGTGTGTGTGTTGTGGTAACCATTTGCTGAAAGCAGCCTACGGGCTGGAAGCAACCTTAAACAACAAATATCATCATCCATGTTGGAAGCAACTTGTGGATAGCTTGAAAATGTGTGTTTAGTTATGTTGGCTTTTTCTGTGTCAGTTTGGGGTCAGTAAAGTTTCCTCCCCGTAAAGCTCTGCTAAAGATTTCTGTGAAGAATCCCTCATCCCTTTCCTTTGCATGCTTTCTATGCTGTTCAAGAAGTTCAGGGCAAAGCCCTTTGTGAGGGACAGCAACGGGGAACACATAAACATAGGGACAGTCAGACATCAGAGAGCATCTGGTCAAGCACAAACACATACAACAAAATGACTACAGTTTTGACAGAAGATATCGGAAGTGGAGAATTCAAATAATAAATTTGAAAAAGTTTAAACCACATAGCTTTTCCCAATGTAAATTTTAGCTGTCAAATCAAAAGTGACCCTGAAAGGAAGTCTGCACAGATGGATGTACAGATCCATTTCCTCAGCTCGTCTAATAGCCAAGTCCTGTCTTTGCAAGGGAAATCAAAGTGAGAGGTGAAGCTATCCTCTCAGTTACAGAGATGACAAAGTGAGGAGCAAACACAGCCCTTCAGATAGTGACTACACTAAAACAACAACACAGGCATTGGCAAAAACCTCCTAAATTAAGTCCAGGAAACTCCTAAGCAACTTCAAGATCTGAAAGGAAAGCTCTATTCATTCCAAAACCACTCACAGGATAAAAAAATGAACTATGCCAATGTTTGGTAACAAACTGGACAACATAAACAAGAAACCAAGACACCATTTTTTTCATAACAGCTGATACAATCTTGCAGACTGTTACAATCAAGGATTTAAAATCTGTTACAACAAGAAAATTAAGAGATCATTTTAAAATATCTTCCCCCAGGCCAGCCCAATGATGCACACCTTTATTCCCAGCAGTCAGGAGGCAGAGGCAGAAGCAGACAGATCTCTTTAAGTTCCAGGCCAACCAGGGCTACATAGTTAGACACTGCCTGTGCCCCCAAAAAATACTTGACTAAAAGCAGCATGCCTTAGGCAAAACTCACTGTAAAAGCCTCAAGTAACAAGAATGTTCATAAGAAATTCTCAGCCTTAAACCCTTTACTTGTAAAAAATTAATAAATGCAAAGAGCCCATGCAAATGTCTACATGACATTTCACTTCATCTTGTTCCTGTAGTAGAAGAGACAGCCATAAATACATTTCCATGCCAGTTTCTACATCCTCCTTTTGGTTTCATTCTCATAAATCTGTTGTGATGTACACTTAGAACTTAGAGTTTTTTGTGGAATACTGTTTTTCCTTGCTACTCTGTGAACCTTTACCCCAGGTCTTCAGATGGAGAAAGTATGGTACATAAAAGGTGGCTAAAGTACTAGAGGCTCATTAGCTCACCACAGCCTTGTGTGGAAGACCTGGGATTTCATTCAGTCTCAGGCTGGTCTTGAGAGGCCATTTCTGTAGCTACTTTGACTGCCACGCTGACACCTGCTGGCTGAGTGCCAGAGGTACAGGAATAAACATACCTGAGGTGCTTCTCCATCTTATGGAACTTAAATGTATTTGTATTTATACAAGTATTTATAATTTTCTACTCTGGATAAAGTCTAAATAATATAAACAAAATATGTACTTTGGAAAGAGATGATATACAGCCAGGTAATCTTCTATCTAGTATATTGCCATGTTAATGTCATTATTACTTAAAGACTACTTTAATTATGGGTGTACCATAATTTAACCAACCCCCTTTTGCTGGCAAGAATTTCCCAAGCCTTTTCTTAGTCAGTTGCAGTGAACATGGGACACCATAATACATTTTCATTGTCTTCAGATTACTGTGTGAGGTTTGAAATCATAAACGTTTAAAATTGTTGACATCTGCTTTTACTTAGAAGCCTGAAATTCATGTTTTAGCAGTAGCTTTCTGTCTGCAAAACCTGTGTATAGTGTGTCTTCATAATTATTGTGTGTTATAAGTTCAATAGTCAAAACTAAATCGAACAAAATAAAGTTGTCCTGTAGTATCCTTAGGGAATTGGTTCCAGCATTTCTTTGGGACACCAGAATTTATTAAGGCACAAGTCCTTCATAGTTACTGGTATAACTGCATCTGATCTACATAAACTACACACTTCAAGTCATCTCTAAATTACTTATAACACCTAATACAGTGTAAAGGTATCAAAGGTAGTCATATTGTATTGTTTAAAAAGACAAGTCTGGATATAGTAAGTAGAGACAGAACCCCTGGAATTGGAGTTACAGACAGTGGTGAGCAGCCAGTGCTTTTAACCTCTAAGCCATCTCTCCAGCCCCTAGGTCACTTTTTTAGTAATGGTCAAGATGTGTTTGAGTTGTGCATTAAGATCTTCCATAGCGACCCCATGATAAACATATTTTCCAACAAATAATCTTAAGACCACAATAGTTTAGTTTTACCAAAGCGAATGTATCTGTCACTCTTCAGTAACAAGGCAATTCACTCTGTAATCACTAAAAGTAGCTAATCAAATGAGTGAAACAACGCAATGCAAGTAAACCAAGTCTGTACAGCAGATGAAAGGATTAAAACTATGGTACATATACCCAATCACCTCTAAAAGGAAAAGAACTGTTGCACAGACTACTGTTGCGACTACAAATGTGGATGCATCTTGAAGATACCACAGTATGGAGAATACGCCAGTGAGTGGCAAGAACTTAGAGACCTTGTCTTTCAGTATTACAGATTGGATATGCTTTTGTTTTGTGTTTTTTTTTTTTTTTTTTTTTTTTGTGCTAGAGATTGAGCCCAGGGCTTCATGTTAAGTAAGCATTCTCGCCAACCTACATACACTCCCCAACTAGACTGTAATTTTAGAGAGATAGCCTTTTAGGAGATAGCTATCTGGAGAGGAAGACTCTGAGGCTGACTGTAATACGTGATATAAATGCAAATCTTTCACTAGGATTGTCAGTGATTTTTAGCTAATAAGTGAGGTTAGAGTTACTTGGATTTTTGAGTTTACCCCAATCTCTTTTCCCCCATAAGCCTTTGACTTTTATTGAACATTTCTAGAACTCACGGTTTGTGAAGACATGTGGCATTATGGCACATTCCTATTCCCATTAGATAAAACAACCGTTAGGTTTCTATGATATAACCAGAATGCCAGGGAAAAATTTTTGCTTGGTTTTATTCACAGTTTTGCTGATTTTTTTCTTTATATGGTATGAGTGCTTTGATCTGAATATTTCCTCAAAATGTATTACTGAAATCCTCACCCACAAGGCAGGGTAGGAGTGGGGGCTAAGGGAGGTGATGAAGTGTGTGTGTGGGGGGGGGTGTATTGAGAATTCATTAAGTCCTGAGGATAGAGCTCTCACAGATGGAATGGAATTAGTACCCTCACAAGAGGGGACCTAGAGCCTTGCACTGTAGGCATGGTCTGAACCAGATATCGAGCCCTCAGCAGACTGAACCTGCTAGCTCCTTGATCCCAGAATTTCCAGACTCAGCAACTATGACAAGTACCTGTTGATTATAGAGCACTTTGTTTATGGAGTTTTGTTATGGTAGCCCCAGTAGACTAGGACAGTGAGGCAAACTCCAACTCAGAAAACAGATTAAAATGTCTACCATTAAGACACAAATTCAGGAATAGAGAGTTACTCAGATACAAAAAATTAATTTTCTGTGACCCTAGCAAAGTATGAAGAACTCCCCCATTCTACTCATATACATAAAGCAGTTTTTAGCACATGCTGACTCCTAACACAACAAGAAAAGTTAATACTCAAGCTCTTTGTCAACTAACCCAAAACTTCTCCCAATGTAACTCAACCCTACTATCCATTTATTTCAGTGCCACCTCATCCTAATAAATGTTACCAATGTTCCCTTGGAAGCCATGTGAAGCATGAAAATTTTCCCTTCTTGACAAAGTTTTAAGAGCTCTTTAACTCTACTCACTCTTAGAACTGGCCCAACTAGTTATATATTTATACTAGAAATATAAAACCTTACCCTCTCTCCCCAAAATTCAATTCATCTTCATACTATCTCAAAATGTCACTGGATTGTTTTTAGGTATCATCAAGAAAGGACTTTAAAGTAAGCTGAACATTTCCTGCTATTTCAACTAGAGTCTACAAAGTTTTTAGAAACTTAGTAAATGATTTTTTAAGAGCACAAATGTGTATGGATATCCCAAATTTCTATTTTTTTTTAAATTTTCCCACAGAAGAAAGTCAAGCATGAGACTGGAAAGATGGCTCAGTGGTTAAGAGGTCCTGAGTTCAATTCCCAGCAACTACATAGTGGCTGACAACCACTTGTAATGAGATCTGGTGCCCTCTTCTGGCCTGCAAGGACACATGCAGGCAGAACACCATATACATAATAAA
>CABHPQ010136694.1:0-30957 GCA_902168405.1 Peromyscus aztecus
AAGAAATAAAAAAGGAAGGACATGATTGCTCCTAGGTATGATGGAAGAGAAGGTTTATTGTAGATATGAGGGAGAGCATAGCCAGAGGAAGTCCAGAGTGGACATGACCCTGAGCTGGGCCCATGTGAGGGGAGGGGGGAGGGGAGAGAGGAGGCCAGAAGGATAAAGGGTTAAAAAAAGGGACCGGATAACCAAAATGTCTGCACTATATATGGAAGAACAGCTGGGGCAGCCCAGCCCCTGGGCCAGAAAAAATTAGGGTAAGGGGCAGGGTATGCCAGCCGTATCTTGTGACAGGTAGGGACAGGGATGCTGAGGGAACCAGGCAGCCAGGTCTGCTTAAATAGGCACCTCAGCCGTCTGTCCTGGGTTTGAGACCTGACACTGAATAAGAGAATACTCAGTCTATCTTTGAGCTACATCTTCAGGCTTCATGTTGATTATTTAAATTTTTTTTCGAGACTGTGTGTGTGTGTGTGTGTGTGTGTGTGTGTGTGTAGCTTTGGCTGTTCTGGAACCTAGCTCTGTAGACCAGGATGGCCTCGAACTCACAGAGATCTGCCTCCTGAGTTCTAGGATTAAAGGCATGTGTCCCACACCTGGCAGATTATTTAAATTAAAAACAATTATTTCTCACATAGAATGTGTTTCCTGAGGACAGAAACTTTGTTTTTATTAAAACTGACCTAGCACCTAAGGCATGTAGTTAGTTCACAAAATACATGGAAGATGAGAATGTAGAAAAGAGATTACGGAAACTGATTAAAGATCTTTTGAGATGTCAAAAGAAATCTAGAAAAATGTGAATAGGGTGCATCTGAATTGTTCAATATTGTATGTAAGAGTGTGACCAGAACTAATTTTATAAAGATTCACTAGGGAGCTGGAGAGACAGATCATCAGTTAAGAGTGCTTCTTATTCTTCCAGGGAACTTGAGTTCAGGTCCTAGCACCTGCGTCAGGCCACACAACTACCTGTAAATCCAGCTCCAGGAGGGTGCCAGGTCTGTAGGTGTGTTCTTTCACTGGGGATTTAACCAAAGACCAAGTATTCTACACTGAGCTAAAATCCCTAGCTCCCTCCTATATACGTTGTCATATCTAGAGCACTCATTAATACAATGCAAATGCTTTGTGAATGTTTGTTGTGTTGTTTAGGAATAATAACCCCAATATTCTGTGCATAATAAGAATATTTTTTCTGGCTGGGCGGTGGTGGTGCAAGCCTTTAATCCCAGCATTTGGGAGACAGAGACAATGGATCTCTGTGAGTTTGAGGCCAGCTTGGTCTACAGAGTGAGTTCCAGGATAGCCAGAGCTACACAGAGAAACCCTGTCTTGGGGGGAGGGGAGAAAGAAAAAAGAAAAAACCCAAAAAATCCTTAGCTGGATCCATGGCTGTGGAGTCCCTGTATATGCTTTGTTGACTGTATATTTGTCTCTTTCATAGTAAAGATTTCTCTAGTCCTCACCATTGGCTTCCAACTGGTAGACCAAGGTGCTTTGTTTCTAGCAGGAACTTGTCAAGTGCTGACCTCACTGGGTCTATCTGGGCCATTGGTCATGAGGTGGTTCAATTTCAGAGAGGAAGGACTTATAATCCAGGGCTTTTGTGTATGACTGTGCAAACTGGATACTGTACAGCTATAGTGTATACATTATATAGTGTATACATCCCCAGAGCTTCACACCCTAGCTCTGCTCTCAAAATCTGCCAGCTGCCAGCTGCTGTGAGTGGAGGAAGAAAGCTGAGACATGAGGGAGGGCACATTTCAACACACATGTGACAGGTTGCTGGATAAGGTCCTCTGTGTCTGATGCATTTTCCTTCTGTCATCTCATGGCAGCTCCTTGCTAACAGCTCTCCTTGCTTGTTTTGCAATTCCAAAGTCTTCTAAGTGAATCCACTTAGAACGGGATGCAACCAGGAAGGAGATGTCAGATCTTATGCTTCGTACGAATGCATCCCTGTTTTAGCCTCAGCCTGACCTTCATCTCGAGAGAGATGCTTCTGTGAGTTCCAGAATGTGCTATGATGCAGATGTGCCTGTAAATGACCTGATCCTTTTGAATTCATTCGTGCCTTTCATCTGCCTGTTTCTCCAACTTTAACAGGTTTTCTGTCCCCCAATAATAAGTTTCTCCATCAGTGCAGTAAGCCAGATCAGGCCAAGATGAAAAAAAATATAACAACAGGTATTAGGAAGCAAAGCAACTCCCAGGCGGGTTCTTGGATCCCAGAAATCAAGGCCAGAGAAGTCTCACCCAAACTAAAGCAGGGAGATTTTATAGGTTGTAGGCAAGGGGTGATGATGTGTCCTCTACAAGCTAGGTTTGTGCTCAAGTATGGTCAAAAGCTGAGCGCTTAGGTGGGGACTTGGACTGCTGGCAACTTCAAGCAGGGGAGGGGGGAAATATGCAGTAGCTGCCTAAACCCAGCACTTGGAAGGCAGAGGCAGGCAAATCTCTGAGTTCAAGGCCAGTCCAGTTTACTGAGTGAATTCCAGGACAACCAGAGATACACAGAGAAACCCTGTCTTGAAAAAAAAAAAAAGCATATAGCTATTTTTTTATCTTTTAACAATTAGAATGGTAGTGGTGTATGTTTTATTATAGTAACAGTCCAGTTCTTGTATGTTACCCTGAGGTCTTTACTCCCATTGGAAATCAAGAGAACGGAAGTTCCAAGAAACCACACACGGAAACAGAAGCAAGGACTAGAGACATTACTATGCCCAGGGCATATCTCACAGGAACCTGAACTGCCAGTTGAGCCCTAGGGCTCAGCTTAGCTTTAGTGCCTTGATGTGATGCCAAAGAGCATGTGCTACCCCAACCACCAAAGCAAGAACAAAGCAGCAGCAAGAACTATTTAAAATCCTCTTTCTTCCCATTAAGTCTGAGCCATGACTATTCTGAACTTTTCTGCAGAACATGCAAAGTATCTCCTTAAAGCCATATGGATATTGGGATTGTGCGTGCTGCCAGCCCAGAATTCATTTCTAAAGTGACTTTATATTGTTGCAGGGTGCCAGCCAGCATAAATACATATACATGCACACATATAAAACATTTTCCTATTTTTGCTTTTTATGTTAATTTGCAGAGATTTTATGCTTGGAATCAATCTCAAGAGTTCTGATTTAGCTTGGAGGTGGGGTGGATTACATGTTTTTCAGCACAGGAGATGAGGGAATAAGAGAAGATATTTTTGAAGAAGAATTTTACCAGAGAGATGGCTCAGAGGTTAAAAGCATACTGCTCTTGCAGAGGACTGTGTAGCTAGAGTTTTCCTGCCTGGCCTACAGTCAGGACAAATCTCTGTCACCCGCCAGTCCCACTGCCGCTCAGACCCAACCAAGTAAACACAGAGACTTATATTGCTTACAAACTGTATGGCCGTGGCAGGCTTCTTGCTAACTAACTGTTCTTATATCTTAAATTAATCCATTTCTATAAATCTCTACCTTGCCACGTGGCTTGTGGCTTATCGGCATCTTCACATGCTGTTTGTCATGGCAGCGGCTGGCAGTGTCTCCCTCTCTCAGCTTCCTGTTTCTTAATTCTCCTCTCTGTTAGTCCCGCTTATACTTCCTGCCTGACCTCTGGCCAATCAGTGTTTTATTTTTTGACCAATCAGAGCAATTTGACATACAGACCATCCCACAGCACTTCCCCTTTTCTTTTGTTTTCAAAAAGGAAGGTTTTAACCTTAACATAGTAAAATTACATATAATTTGGGAATTTGGGCGTAGCTTCTCTTACTACTTCCTGCTGGAGGGGGGCGCTGTATCTTATGGGGACACAAAGAAAATTTTAGGATTATGGAGTAGTCCATGAGGCTGTATTGTCTGAGCCAGTGGCCTTCAAACCGTTCTGGATGTTTGATCATCTGGGCCATGGTGTCATCAGAGACCTTTCAGGGGGTCTTGGCTGGTCAAACCTGATGTATCTTAATCTGGAACAAATCCATAGCCTCTGACTTTCTGTGGAAACAAAAGCAGAGCCTCCTTTCCAAAGCAACATATCCTTACATCCAAATTTTGAAACAAGGTACCTTTAAAATATACATTTTGGCATAACTCAACAGCTTTTGCAATCAAATATTTTTCTTCAGTTACGAATATCAAAGAGAACATAATCCAGATTCTCTGTGTGGTAGCCATCTTTATGTGACTTATTTTTTATATTACCTTGAGCCTATTGCTTTAAACTGCAGCATTCTAAGACTGAAACGATGCTGTGGCTGCTGGCTCCGCCCACTTCAGCTTCCCAACATGGCGGTGGTACATTTACCACCAGCTCTGGGAGCCATCTTGGGTCTATGCTTTTATCCAAGCAGCGTGTAGCTCAGAAACCTCTTTTTGTTTTGTACTAGCAAAAGCTAAATCTGCCACATAGCTTAATGTGCCACTTGCAGAGGCCTCATTCCCGCCATACTGCAGGTCAAACACGCACACCAGGAACCTGCCATACAGTAGCTCAAGCCCGCAGGCTGCAGCTAACTTGAGAAAGACAACTAGGAAGCTGTTTTAGCTCCATTTTAGAATCTTCTTTTTACGCTTTCTCAGGTTTTAAGTGAAATTCCTGCCCCACGTTCTGGCACCATTTGTAGCTAGAGTTTTCCTGCCTGGCCCACAGTCAGGACAAATCTCTGTCACCCGCCAGTCCCACAGCCGCTCAGACCCAACCAAGTAAACACAGAGGCTTATATTACTTACAAACTGTATGGCTGTGGCAGGCTTCTTGCTAACTGTTCTTATATCTTCCCCCCCCACCCCCGAGACAGGGTTTCTCTGTGTAGCTTTGTGCCTTTCCTGGAACTTGCTTGGTAGCCCAGGCTGGCCTCGAACTCACAGAGATCCGCCTGCTTCTGCCTCCCGAGTGCTGGGATTAAAGGCGTGCGCCACCACCGCCCAGCCAAGACAGGCTACTCTTATATCTTAAATTAATCCATTTTTATAAATCTACACCTTGCCACGTGGCTTGTGGCTTACCGGCATCTTCACATGCTGTTTGTCATGGCGGCTGGCAGTGTCTCCCTCTCTCAGCTTCCTGTTTCTTAATTCTCCTCTCTGTTAGTCCCGCCTATACTTCCTGCCTGGCCTCTGGCCAATCAGTGTTTTATTTATTGACCAATCAGAGCAATTTGACATACAGACCATCCCACAGCAGGACTGAGTTTGGTTCCCAGGTTGAGCAGTTCACAACTGCTTATAACTCCAACTCCAGGGGATCTGATGCCCTCTTGCATACTTTGTGATCTCTGAGAGCACCTACACACACATGCATATATCTACATACACATAATTAATAATAAAATCTTCTAAAAATAGAAACTACTTATCCAAATTGTATTAGTAAAGGTTCTCTAGAGGAAGAAAACTGATAGAGTGAACCTATCTGTCTGTCTGTCTGTCTATCTATCCATTTATCCATCTGTTGATCTATCTATAGAAAGGGGATTTATTAGAGTAGCTTACAGGCAGTGTCCAGTTAGTCTAACAATGGCTGTCTAGAAATGGAAGGTCCAAAAATGCAGTAGTTATTCAGTCCATGAGGCTGGATGTTCCACCTGGTCTTCAGTGTACACTGGAATCCTGAAGAAGTAGGCTGTAATGCCAGTGAAGGAATGGACTTGCTAGTGAGAGCGAGAGCCCAGAGAGCAAAAGCTTCCTTCATCCATGTCCTTTATATGGGATGCCAGGTAAGGTGTGGCCCAGATTAAAGGTGGATCTTCCTACTTCAAAAGATCTATATTAAAGGTTTACCTTTCCACCTGAATGATCCAGATTAGAAGTGGGTCCTCCCACTTCAAATGATTTAATTAAGAAAAAATCCCACACAGGTGTGCCCAGTCACTTGCACTTTAGTTAACTGTAGATGTAGTAGACAACTAAGAATAGCCATTACAAAAATTGATTTAAAGTTTGGTGTTGAGGATGATGTCTCTGACTACATAGCCATATATTGCACAGGTGAGTCTGCTGTAGTGTTAAGTGTGACAATGATTTAAGTCAAATCTGAGGTCATGCTCATCAGTGATTTGAAAATTAAATGTACTATAGTTGATTTTTTTCTAGTTTGAAATTTGTAGTGTGTGTGTGTGTGTGTGTGTGTGTGTGTTCAAGTGTGTGGTGGTCAGAGATCAACCTTGTGTATTTTTCCTCTAGAGCAGTGGTTCTCAAACTTCCTAACATATTGACCCTTTAATACAGTTATTTGTTTTGTAGTGACCCCTGTCTTAGTTTGGGTTTCTATTGCTGTGAAAAAAACACCATGACCATGTCAACTCTGTTGCTCAAATTCTAAATTGGTCTTACCAACTCCTCAGCCTGAAAGAGCCTCTAGCTGAAAGGGATGCTTCTGCCTAAAAGCCTCAGCCAGTAGGCCTCTAGTTGAATGAACTTCCTCAGTTGAAGACAGTTTAGTTCCTGTCTCCTCAAGCCTTATATACCTTTCTCCACCCTGCCATATTACTTCCTGGGATTAAAGACATGTGTGCTTCCCAAGCAAAGACATGAGATCTCAAGTGCTGGGATTAAAGGTGTGTGCCACCACTGTCTGGCTCTGTTACTCTCCTAGACTGAGTCAATCTCAAGTAGTTCAGGGTGGCTTTGAACTCACAAAGATCCAGATGGATCTCTGCATCATGAGTGCTAGGATTAAAGGTGTGTGCCACCACTGTCTGGCCTCTATGTTTAATCTAGGGCTTGTTCTGTCTTCTGATCTTCAGGCAAAATTTATTAGGGTACACAATATATCACCACACAACTCTTATAAAGGAAAACATTTAATTGGGGCCTGCTTATAGTTTCAGAGGTCCTTTATCATTATGGTGGGACATGGTTTTGTGCAGACAGACATAGTGCTGGAGAAGGAGAGTTCTACATCTTGATCTGCAGGCAGCAGAAAGAGAGAATAAGTAACATAATGGGCATAGCTTGAGCATATGAGACTTCAAAGTCCCTCCCCACAGTGACACACTGCCTCCAACTAGGCCACACCTACTCCAGCAAGTCCAAACCTCCTAATAGTGCTACTCCCTATATACCAAGCATTCAAACATATGAGTCTATGGGGGCCATTCCTATTCCAACTATCACAACCCCAAGCATAAAATTATTTCGTTGCTACTCCATAACTATAATTTTGCTGTTATGAATCTGATATGCAGGATATGTGATACGGGACCCCAAAAGAGCCACAACCCACAGGTTGAAAACCACTGCTCTAGAACAATGCATCTTGTTTTTGAGGCAGTTTTTTACTTGGCCTGGAACCTACCTGACTAGGCTCAACTGTCTAGGCAGTGGGCTTTTGGGGTTTGTCTGTCTCTGCCTCCCCAGTACTGGGATCACAAGCATATGCCACCATGCTCCACTTACATGGGTTCTGAGTACCAAATGCAAGTCCTCGTGGGCAAGCACTTTACTAACTGAGCTAGTATCCCAGTCTGTCTTTTTTAATCTTACTGATATTGTAACCATCGAGCTGTTAAACTTTGATTGTACTCAGATATGTGACTACAAGTCAGCTTGATATTCATGGAAGAAATGGGCGTGTGGCAGTTTGAATGAGAAGTGCTCCCCATTGGTCACATGTTAGAACATTGGGACCTTGGTGGAGCTGTTTGGGGCAGTCATGGAAACTTTAGGGGGTAGAGCCTTGATGGAGTAATTATGTCACTGGGGGTAGACTTTGAGAATTGATAGACTGGCCCCACTTCCAGTTTGATCTCTCTGCTTCATGTTTGCAGTTGAAAATGTGATTTCTTGGATTCCTGCTTTGGCTGCCATGCCTGCTACCTGTTGCCATGTCTTCCTTTATGGACTCTGTTTCTCTCTGGAACCGTAAACCAAACCAAAGTTTTCCTTCTATAAATTGCTATTGGTATTTTACCACAACAATAAAAAGTAACTAGTAAAGGTTACTTTAAAAATTGAAATTTTTATCTTGGACCTGAGTGATGGGTAGGTCAAATAGAGGTTTAAGCTGCCCTGTGAATTCTTTTTCCTTAGATGAGAAACACGTATTTTTTACTTCATTTTTTATTATCTGTTATACCACCTATTTGTTGGGGAATATTTCTTTACACTGTGTGAAGATGTTGTGTGGTTACTAGTGTTCATGCTTTTAAAAATTTATAATGAAAAAGAGCAAGCTGGAAAAGGAAAAATACAAAATGTACAATTGGGTCCCTGTTTTAAGTGCGGGGGGTGGGGGGGGTGGAGGCCATGCGGGCTAGGGCGTGCTCTACCAGGCCATCAATTGAGCCTTGTTCAAAGTGCCACCCAGAGAGACAACTGGTCAGCTGACTGCACCCAGGCACCGAGTGGCATGGGAATAAACAAAGACCTCTAGCAGACCTCTAGGCTTGGCCACAGGCTCACTCGCAGGGAACCCAGAACGCAGCATGGAAGTGTTCTGTTTCTTTCCTTCTGGACACCAGAGCCACTTACTCAGTCCTGGTGTGCCACCTCTCCTCATTTCCATATTGTCAGGGTAGGAAGGACAGCCTTACCCACCTCACCAGACTTAATTGTACTTTCAGGGCTACTTGATGGGAAAAGATTTTCCAGCTAAGGTAGGAGTTTTCATTTCATTGCTCCCTCCATGTGCCTCACTCCAGACTGGTCAGCAGTGCTTCTCCTCCTCATGCACAGTGACACAGACAGGGCCCTGCTCTCTGTGTTGTCCCTGATTCCAAAAGAATGAGTTCTCACCCCACAAGCTTTTCTCTTCCTGGTTCCCTCTTCTAATTAACTACTCAGCTGATTGTTACAGGATCACCATAGAGCTGGAATCCAAGGACCATCAGATATACCCAGGTGGTAAGAAACTGCAACAGTTAAAAGCTCCAGAAACAAGCTTAAATCCATCTGGACAGGTCAGATCTACCTCAATATAAGTGCCAAACCCAAACCTTCCTGGTCTTGGGACCCTTCTCTATCACCCTGGAAACCCCTCCATAATAATAATTCTTTCTTCTAAGCTTTTCTCTGTCTCACAGCATCCTGTCAGACACAAAAGCAGCCAGAGTGCCAAGCCAAGAAAGATGAACAGCTCCAAGGCAGCAGATGACAGCCCACCATCCCAGGACGCCTATCTACCTTGGAAGCCCCCTTCCCTACCCCGCCCCCCAGAGTCAACCAATGCCCACCAAGTCAGCTGGAAGCAGTTTTTCTAGGAGAAATGATGCCCCTATTCCTGTTTACTCATGTTTTTTAATAGTAAGCAAAAAGTCTGGAATGTTAGACTTCTGCCCTCACTCCAGCTGCATGACCACACATGCACAGTTCAGGAGTTTAGCAAAGAGTCTTGCATCTTACATCATCAGTGTGCGCTGGCGACTATGTGAGCGTGGCATGGTCACACAATCAGCGCATGTGTGGTGTAGCTCCGTAAGCCTGCCTGTGCATGTTCACCGGGAACCCTTAAAAAGCCAGACCCACCCTCTCTCTCTCTCTGTTCTGCTTCCTCCCCCCCCACCCCACCATCTTTTTCTCTGTTCTGTTCTGTCTCCCCAGGCCTGGTTCTTCTCCCCTCCTCTCCTCCTAATAAAGCTCTTGGCTACCAGGTAGCATGGCCATGGCTCATGACCTTTTTGCTCGGTAACCAGTGCCGTAACCAGCACTGCTTATCATTCATTTCACCAGGGACTGGGGTATTGCTGTGACAGGCCTGACCATGCTTTTGTTTGAAGGAATAGGGACCTTGGAACTGTGGATTAGTAAAGCAGTTCAACACTTTTGCTGCTTCTTGGGCCATACCAGTAGGAACATGGAAAACAGTGGTGCTAAATATGATTTGATGAACTGGGGTGGGGCGAGGGCCTGGCTCAAGAGGTTTCAGAGGAGAAGAATTTTAATATATTGCCTAGAGATCATTCTTGTGATATTTTGGTGAAGAATGTGGCTGGTTTTTGCCCTTGTCCGAAGAGTCTGCCTGAGGCTAAAGTGAAAGTTACAGATTAATTCCATTGGCAGAAGAAATCTCAAAATATCCCAGTATAGACTGTGTTGTGTGGTTACTAGTGTTCATGCTTTTAAAGATTTATAATGAAAAGGAGCAAGCTGGAGAAGGAAAAATACAAAATGTACAATTTGAGGAGAAAAGGAGCATCAGGAAGTAGAATGGAGCTAAGTATTCAAGAAGACAGATTAAGAAATGGAATAAAGGGAGTGGTGACCTCAGGGCAAGATTCCACCCAGCTAGGTTCCCAACTTGTAAAAAGAAATTAAAGAAAAGCTTAGAACCAGGTGTGATGGTGCACACCTTTAATCCCAGCACTGGGAAGGCAGAGGCTGGTAGATCTTTTAGTTTGAGGTCAGCCTGGTCTACAGAGCAAGTTCCAGAACAACAAAACTTAGGCAGTGAAGAAAACTATGGAAAACAGAAAACTGGTCAAGATGTAATTGAACAAAGGGGCCGTGTTCCAGCCCTAGCAACCAGCAGAATTTAGCAGCTTCAGCCATGTGGTTCTGGCTTTAGAGTCAAGGAGCAACTAAGGAAAGCTGCTAAAGCCAGGCATGTGTCAGGAGTGTGTCCCTGAATGGAGGCCTAGAGATGCCAGAGCTATAGGATATCTGTCAAGGAAAGCTGCTAATGGGGAGTGGGTTCAGCCCAAGAGAAAGAAGTGTGATGCAATCAAAGCTGAAAGGAGTTGGAGATGTGGAGAGTGTTTGACATCAGACATGGAGATGCAGAGTTTGGAGTTTGCCCAGCTGGTTTTTGGTCTTGCTTTGGTCCAGTATTTCCTCATTATGCTCCCTTCCCTACATTTTGGAATGGTAATGTATATCCTGTTCCATTATATGTTGGAAGTGTGTGATCTCTTTTTGATTTTGATTTTACAGGTGATTACAATTAAGAAACTGAATGAATCTCAGAAGAGACTTTGAGCTTTGGACTTTAAAACATTGTTGAGACTGTGATAGACTATGGGAACTTTTGATGTTGGACTAAATGCATTTTGCATTATGGTATTGTTACAAGCTTATGGGGGACAGGGAGCGGAATGTGGTAGTTTGAATGTAATTGGCCCCCATAAGCTCATAGGGAGTGGCACTATTAGGAGGTGTGGCTTTATTGGCGTAAGTGTGTCCTTGTTGGAGGAAGTTTGTCACTAATGGAAGCAGGATTTGAGATCTCATATGTGCTCCAGCCACGCCCAGTATCTCAGTTCACTTCATCTTGCCTTTGGATCAAGATGTAAGAACTCTCAGCTCCTTCTCCAGCAACATGTCTGCCTGCATGCTGCCTTGCTTCCCACCATGATGATAATGGACTAAACCTCTGAACTATACGTGAGCTACCCCAATTAAATGTTTTCCTTATAAGAATTGTAGTGGTCATGGTGTCTCTTCATAGCAGTACAAACCCTTAGACAGTAATATTAAAAATGAATGTCAATAGAGGTCAAAATTCCATTATTATAACATGTCTCTTCCAACTCCGAGTTTTCTCTGGATATATGCACTAGTAGAGAACTGTTAAGAAGCCTAGTGTGGTGGCACATATGTAATTGCTGGGCTTGGCAGGTGAAAGCAGGAGTGCAGTGTGGTGATATTTTATTTGTACTGAAATGTGATTTTATTTGTATGTTAATAAATAAAGTTTGCCTGGAGAGCAGGGGTTAGCAAGCCAGGAACAGAAGTCAGGTGGTGGTAGCACATGCCCTTAATCAGATCACATGGCAGGCAGAGTCTCTGTGTGGTCAAGGACACGGCCAAGTGTGGTGACATGAGCCTTTAATCCCAGTACCAACCATAGAGACCTGGAGGTCTATATAGACAGGCAGTAATGAGGAAGTCATGTGGCTGGGCTTAGAGCCAATGAGAAGACAGAACAGGAGAGCAATAAAAACACAGGTTAGACGGGAAGAAGCTCTCTCTCTGTGGAAGCTACTGCTGGTGGTAAGCTAAGGCTAGTCATGACTGTTGCTCTGATCTCTTCAGCTATTATCTCTGTATTTGGCTCTGTGTTTCTTATTTATTAAGACTGTTTAGAAATTTGTCTACAGTGCAGGGTTATCCTGGCTACCTAGTGAGTTCAAGGCCAGCCTGGGCTACATGAGACTCTATCTCAAAAAGAGAAATAAATGAAACTATTAATAGAATAAACATTCTGTAAAAGTAAAAATTCTACAAAAGCCATTTTTATAACAATAGCAGTTTTAAGTGAATTAGCATCTGTAAAATTTTAAATAAGGGTGTAAGGTGTATTTAGGAGACTACAGTTATTGGCCTTTTGCCAAAAAATAATTTGGATATTCTTTGAACTACAATATCAAATTTATACTTAATTTTACTATTACAGTGAAAATCATTTAGCCATCTTTAAATCCCAATTCATAAGCTTAATTTTTTCAAAGTTTTGTTGGTATTAGAAGGAGTAAGTAAATCTTGTTGTTAGCATAAAATTCTTCAAAGTTATTTTATGCTCTAAATCTTAGTAAATGGTCAGACTACAAAACATCCATAACCCTTTTAACAGTTACCTACTGTTGGCTCCTCAGCACATATGCTCATTTGCATTTCCTCGAGGACCAAGGAATAATTTTGTAGGGAGACTACCAAATACTCTGATAAGCCAAAGTAACAGTTTTATTTAGGAAAAATCATCTTTGCCTTTAAGCAAAGGTCTCATAACATAAGTGGGTAAATTGATTCTTACTTGTAATACAAAATGATCTTTTCTAAGTAGGAAATCACTCTAAACTTGAGTTCTCCAGAGTCTCCTTAATGTGTTTTAAAGTATCCCTGTAAGTTAACACTTCCACGGAACACACTGTTTGACTTCTATCATGTTGAAGAGCTTTTCTTCAACAACTTTGCTGATATAAAGAATGAGAAGTGATAGCTCCATTTCTTTTTTTCTGAAAACTTTTTAGACTTCTTATTTTAGACCCATATAATCCTTGTTAGTATCTAGATGCCAAAATAAAAGAGCCATTAAATTTGAGACTGCAGCTTCGTTCACTAACTTACCAGGGGTATGGACCATCCTGCCTTGCTCATATTCCTATACCATGGTGGCAATCCTGGAGGAAGAGACCCCACTCGAGGGAAACGCATTTATTCACAGAACAGAAGTAGCCCATCAGAATCTGCCTTCAAAGAGACTATCCCTGTGATCAGGGATTCATAAGTCTAAATATACTCAGTCAGAATCTCCAGGGGTGATGTCTTAGGCTTTCTACTCCTGTGATGAAGCACCATGACTAGAAGCAACTTGAGGAAGAACGGGTTTGTTTGGCTTATTCTTTCATAGCACAATTTTTCATGGAAGGAAGTCAGAGTAGAACAAACAGGGCAGGAACATGGAGGCAGGGGTTGATTCAGAGACCATGGAGGAGTGCTGCTTACTGCCTTGCTCAGCCTGCTCTCTTATTGCACCCAGGATCACCAGCCCAGGGATGGCCCCACCCACAGTGGGCTGGGCTTTCCCACTTCAATCACTAATTAAGAAAATGCCCTACAGCCTTACCATAGTCTGATCTTATGGAGGCATTTTCTCAGTTGAGACTCCTTCCACTCAGATGACTCTAGCTTGTGTCAAGTTGACATAAACTAGCCAGCACAAGTGACCTCATGGACGTTTCACTGTGGCTAGAGCAAAAGCCAGCACAAGTAACCTTACCGATGTTTAACTGGCTGGAACAGAAGCCAGCCAGGTGACCTCAGAGACGGTTCACTGTGGCTAGAGCAGAGTGCTGAATAACCAGAGAGAAGTTAAACCAGCTCATGCCAGTCACATCAGATTGGAACCTGACTTGTTTTAGACTTGGAAACGTCAATAATAAGTAGTTTTAATACTAGAAGTCATTTCTCTTTATTTTACTAATCACTTAAAAATATGATGAATTTGAGCCTTTAGGTTCTGGGACTGAAGCTCTCCGGTCTAAGATATGGCTTTCCCTGCCAGTGCTGCCTCAGTGCTGCCTCAGCTTGACTCGGATCACGTGTATGTGTTCTGAGGGAAGAACACATGGATTATGAACAAGCTTTAGGTTGCTTGGTTACATTGTGGGACAGAAAAGGCCTTCTATGTGTCACTTTACCTGTGCCACAGACTTGAAGACAAAGGTGCAGTCACACAAAAGCTTGGAGCCTGTGAACAGACTCCTTTCACTGTGGCACTTGCCCTCCAGGTGGCAGCATTCCCTGTTACTGGAAAAAGGCAAGCTTGGTCAGTTGTGTGTCTGGATGTCTCAAAAACAAATCTCATTTTGTCCACAGTGCAAGCATGCCCATTCTTCCAGACTGAGACCTTATAAAGAAAAGGTCTCACCTAAATTCCACCCAGAACAATTCTCAAGCCTAGAAAATGATCTCCTAAATAACTGTAATTATGAGCAGTTATCTTCCCAGACATGGCAGAAACTGCTAGCGACTCTCAGACACTGTATGCCACCTCCCCCAGCAGCACAGTGAGACATTTCCTAATCTTTCTCAAGGTGAGATGTGACAATGTGACTGATTTTAGCTGATGATGTGGTAATGGAAGCTGTGGTGTGTCTTAGTCACATATTGCTGTGAAGAGACACTATGACCATGACAACTCTTATAAAGGAAAACGTTTAATTGGGGCTTGTGGTTGATATATTGTGCACCCCAATAAATTTATCTGGGGGTCAGAGAACAGAACACTATATTAAACACAGGTTTAGGCAGTGGCACACACGCCTTTAATCCTAGCATTCAGGAGGCAGAGATCCGTCTGGATCTCTGTGAGTTCAAAGCCACTCTGGAAACAGCCAGGCATGGTGACACACGCTTTTAATCCCAGGAAGTGATGGCAGGAAGCAGAAAGGTATATAAGGCGTGAGGTCCAGGAACTAGAGCCTGGTTAAGCTTTTAGCTTTTAGCAGCATTTCAGCTGAGATCCATTCGGATGAGGACACAGAGGCTTCCAGTTTGAGGAAACAAGCTGAGGAATTGGTGAGGTGAGGTTGGATATGGCTTGCTCTGTTTCTCTGAGTTTTTTATTAATAAGACCATTTAGCAATTCGTGCTACAGGGGCTGGCTTATAGTTCAGAGGTTGAGTCCATTGCATTGCCATGATGGCAAGGAGCATGGTGGCGCCGAGGCAGACATGGTGCCTGAGAGGTATCTGAGAGTTCTGCATCTGGCTCAGGAGGCAGCAGGAAGTGACTGCCACACTGGACCTGGTTTGAGCATCTGAGACTTCAAACCCACTCCCAGTGATGCACTTCCTCCAACAAGACCCCACCTCCTAATAGTGCCACTCCACTCCCTATGAGTCTGTGCGGGCCATTTTCATTCAAACCACCACAGTCATGGAGTCACCCTCTAAAACTGTAAGCAAGTTCCTGATTAAATGCTTTTTTTTATAAATTGCCTTGGTCATCGTGTCTCTTCATATCAACTAAGACAAAAGTGTGTACCATGTGGCCCCTTTCCACTTCTGCCAACTGGCTGCTACAGTGAGACTTTAAACTAGAGGAAGAGCCTGGGTTCCAGAGTTACCTGGTGGACAATACCTGCACCCCATTATCTGGACAGCCGCGGAGTGTGACATCTCCTGCTGTCAGCACCACTGCACATCTCAGGTGTCCTTGTCTCAGCAACTGTAGCCAACTCCAAAATGACATCTGGTAAACTATTATTCTGGAGATAGTGATAAAATAAATGTTTCTGAATGTTCACTTTCATAGACAATGGCAATAAATACAGTCATTCATTGGATATACAATCAGAGAATAAATGAAGACATCACTCTAAATTTCTAACTTGTGTTTTGTTCTGAGGCAGTCTAACTGTGCTGCCCCAGCTGGCACAGTATCCAGGTTCAAGTGATCCTTCTGCCTCAGCTCCCCAAGTAATTGGGCTATAGGTGAATGCCACTACGTCTAGTTAAAATATTTGTTTTTAAGAAGATTGGAAAACTTACCTTTTAATATTTCTTATGCTCTCAGTTTTTATTGTATAAAATGGTTTCCAGATACTGACAAAGAACAGTCTAGGTTTGTGTGGTTTTGGTTATTGTTGTTATCTTAGTGCTGGGTATTTTGATGCCAGGCAGTATCTATGCTAATCATACCACTGTAGACAAATTTCTAAACGGTCTTATTAGAAACATAGAGCCAAATATAGGGGTGAAAGTCTTAGGGATCAGGGAATTAGTGACAGCCACCAACCTTACCTTTCCAGCCCTGCAGCTACCAAAAGGGGACCTACTTCCTGTCTACCCTCACCTTTATTGCCTTGCTGTTCTGCCCTCTCATTGGCTCTTAGCCCAACTACCTCACTTCCTTGTCACTGCCTGTCTGTACAGACCTCCAGGTCTCTATGGTTGGTACTGGGATTAAAGGTGTGTGTTACCACGCTTGGCTGTCCCCTAGTGTTTCCTTGAACACACAGAGACCCTGCCTGCCATGTGATTGGATTAAGGGCAAGTGCTACCACTGCCTGATTTCTATGTTTACTTAAAAATGGCCTTTTCCCCCTTGATCTCCAGGCATGCTTTATCTATTAACATACAAATAAAATATCACCACACGCCACTTTTTACTAGTGAGCTCTTCTTCCCAGCCTCATGAAGAATGTTTTTTGTAAGAAAGAAGAAAGCTAGCCAGGCACGGTGGTGCATGTCTTCAATTCCAGCACTCAGGAGGCAGAGGCAGATGGATCTGAGTTCAAGGATGGTCTGCTCTACAGGGTAAGTTCCAGGATGGCCAGAGCTACACAGAAACCCTGTCTGGAAAAACCAAAGGGAGGAAAAAGAAGATAGGAAGAAAAGAGCACCCATTCATCTGTTGTGTGATGCAGCATTGGGCCCTACCTCTCTGTTGCTCATATTCTTTTATATGATGATTATATTAACATACCAATTTGATCATATACACCCCTCTTTTGTCTTCCTCCAACTCCAGCTGATCCCTTCTCTTCCAACCTGTCCCCTTTCTACTTCTATGTGGGTGTGTGTGCGCACACGAGCACGTGCACACACAAGTGCTTGTGTGTGTTCCAATTAATTTCATTAAGGTTGCCCATAGGAACATGAGTAAGGCATCGTTTACAGAAGCCTGGGCACCTTACTACTGGCTACACGACTAAAGAAAATACCTGTGCCTTGCCTAGCCATAGGTCTTCCCCTCTTCATGACAGGATGCTGGCAGGTCCAATCTTGTGTAGGTTGTGTGCAGGCAGTCACAGGTGCTATTAATTCAAGGGTGCAATGGCCATGTTACGTCTGGAAGACAGCACTCCACAACACTACACCACATCCTACAGCTCATGTTCTCTTCTTCCCTCCTATGATGTTCCTTGACCCTTGGAGGGGTGATATAGATGCCCACTTATGGATGAGCACTTAGGAGTCAGTTATTCTCATCATGTTGACAAGTAATGAGACTGTAGTTATTGTTACCCAGAAGCTTCTCTGAGGAAAGCTGATGGCAGTACAGACATAAACATAATTATTTAGAAGTCGGTGTGAGAAACACATTATATCCATTTAGCATAATCCCAATGGTAGCTTCTTTACTAGGGCCCATGACATCCCAGCCACAGGTTCTTGACCAGATTTACAGTACCAGATGTGAATTATCTAGTGAACTGAGCCTCAGATCCAATCAGAAGGCATTGGTTATTCCCATAACAGATGGGACAGTATTGCACCAGCAGCATATCATTCCTACTTGGTCAGTAGTGAAGTATGCTGGGATCACAGCTGAGTGACATTGTTGATGGCAGTTCTCCCCCAGCAGCCTGCATTCACACAGGCTGACACTATGTTTTCTTCTATTCCGACACTAAAGAAACAAGGTACATGGACATCTTACTTGCTTTTGTTGCTGTTGTTATGATGAAATACAACCATGTAATTCTAACCAGTCATTTGGTCTTGTGGAATCCTATTTAACACAGATGTGAGTTTTTCCTTGGAACTTTAGCTTGGGGGAAAAAGTCCAGTAGGTGCTAAAGAGATGGTTCAGAAGTTCAGAGCATTTTCTACTCTTGCAGAGGAACTGGGCTCAGTTCTCAACACCTACATGGTGGCTAAAAACAGTAGAGACACTCCAGAAACTGTGGAAGGGTGGGTACAGGGGAAGCAATAAGGTTGCTTAGTGGTAAGTTGCACACTGAAACACATGATGTAGGGCAGAATGTACCATTTAGCATTACTGAGCACACCCAGGATGGGCTTACATACTGACACAAGTGAGTGATGAATCTCTCAGAATAACTGGGTTGACACTAAGGATGCTTAGTCAAGCTCAAGATTGTGAAAGCCTTTTTCCTCCAACCTTTCCTAATTGAATTAGACTCTTCCTGGCAAGAAAGGTGCCTAGGACGGGCTGACTGGAAGGATAGTTTTGTACATGCTGTGATTTGGCTCTTCAGCTGTTTTGGGATGCTTGCCTGAGCTCAGATTACTGTTCCCATTAGCTGTGGTCCTTTCATCTTTCTTTACAGTTAAGTGATGTGAATGAAAGTTCCTGGAGAGAAGCCATGCTTGCTGCCAAACCTTCTGCAAGGCTGGTTAACTGATTAGAATTTCAATGATTATGGAGAAGTTGAAATGTTGCAGGTTCAAAGCCAAATTACACTTTTTGGGGGGTTGTCTTTAGCCTACATATTACCATTCCTTTCCCTCTCAGTGTCTGTTCTAACATCCCTCTCTGTCTGATCTAACATCCCTGTGACTACCAGGTAAATTCCTTCTCTCTCTCTCTCTCTCTCTCTCTCTCTCTCTCTCTCTCCCTCTCCCTCTCCCTCTCCCTCTCCCTCTCCCTCTCCCTCTCCCTCTCCCTCTCCCTCTCCCTCTCCCTCTCCCTCTCCCCCTACCTTTCTCCTTCCTCCCTTCTCCTCCTCCTCCTCCTCCTCCTCCTCCTCCTCCTCCTCCTATTTTTTTTGAGATGGGGGTCTCACTTCTAGCTGCCCTGGAACTTACTCTGTGGACCAAGCTGGCCTGGAATTCACAGAGATTCACTTGCCTCCACACCCTAAGTGTTGGGATTAAAGTCATGCACTTTTATGCACAGCTCAGTGAAGCTTTTTGAAATGTATTAGCTTAGTAGACCCCTAGCTTCCACCAGCTTTAAAGTTAAGAGTGTCAGGAGACAACATTTGAGGTGTACATCAGAGCTCCCCCCACTTTTCTCTATCCATCTGCCTAATGTTTCCATCAGTGCTTTTCAAAGTGTCTTCATTTGTGCTCTTTGTTCTGCTTCTGTAAGGACTTCATGGAATTGCTACCTCATTGGAACATGGAACTTGGGGTACTCTAAATGTATTCCCGAGCCATAGTCACTCATATTTGGCTCTATAAGAACCTCTCATCCCTTTTGAGGTAAAAGTGGGCTTTGGGTTTTTATTTTATTTTTTGCATTAACAGTGACAACTTATCCTAGCACAGACTGGTGACCTTTCAGGACTTACAGGCTAATACTCAAGATGCTGCTAATTCACAGAGAAAAGTCCTCAGGACTGGGCTGCATCATCTTCGTCCTGTTCTCAGAAACTTCAGTTCATGTTTCAAACCCCACAGAATCTAAGGCACATTCATTAGAAAAGAGAATACTTTCATGTATGTGCTAGAGGATAGGAGGGAGAATAGGGGTGGAGAATCAAGTCTGAAAGACTGTTAAGAAAGCCTTATAAAATCAGCATAGGAAAAAACAAAGTTGGTAACAAGAAAGGCTAAAAACCCCTGCCCTGGCCAACTACAGCCAGTCTCTGGTGTAGGCGCAGAGTCACTCCAGAGTGTCTGAAGTTGACCTCTGGCTTATTATATTACTAAAGCACACAACTCTGGGTGAAGATGCACAGTGCTAATGAGACATATCACACATAAACATTGCATCTAGAATTACATATGACAGGTGAGAGCATTTAGGGAAAATCTTGTGCTAAGAAAATGAGCCCCAAAGCCCCCTGCCTGTGACATAAAAGACCCTCTTCTCTGTACAACAGTACTGAATGGATTATAGAACTCTATTGGTTTGGGCCTGCTTCTTCTGTCTTGAAAGTGGACCCACTTACTGCTTCTACTGAAACTACGTGTCTGTGTTCCATTCCTTCTTTCAGAGGCGTCCTCCAAACCCTGCTCTTGAAAGACTCAGTTTCAAGGCATAAAAGAAAAGTCACAAAATAAAGTCTGTTTTCTGCTGTCTCACCTCTGTCCTTGTGGCCTTTTATTGACTTCAAACCCAGAGTGCGCATGTGGCACTTATCCAAGCTCTGAGCTGTTCTACCAGAGTCACCTCTTTTGTGACCTAGTTCCTTTTCATTAACGGTATTTCAAAATTGTGCTGGTAGCCGAGCCAGATCTCCTACTGGTTAAAGATCCAATACCTATGTATTCATTTGGCCAGTCGTGATTTAGCTTCAACGAAAGGCTTCTAGGCTGAGAATTTTAGGTGTCTGGTTGTATCTGCTGCAGTACAGATGGTGTGGGGCAGGCAGTTAAGTAAGATTTCTTTATCTTCTATCAATGGCCATTAGGCATTTAAGGGAAAGTGCCTGTGCCCTTGCTCCTTCAGAACTTTAACCTTTTTTCAAGTTGTTCTTGGTTCCAGTTAAAACTGATTTGAACTAGTCAGAGATACCCAGTTGCTTTTCTAAAAATATATTTAAAAATTATTTTTGCCGGGCGTTGGTGGCGCACGCCTTTAATCCCAGCACTCGGGAGGCAGAGGCAGGCGGATCTCTGTGAGTTCGAGGCCAGCCTGGGCTACCAAGTGAGCTCCAGGAAAGGCACAAAGCTACACAGAGAAACCCTGTCTCGAAAAACCAAAAAAAAATTATTTATTTTTATTTTAAGTATACTGGTGTTCTGTCTATGTTTATGTAAGTGCATCACATGTGTACAGTGCCTGTGAGGGCCAGAAGAGAGGAGTAACAGATGGTTGTGAGCTGGCTTGTAGATACTGGGAACAGGACCCAGGTCCTCTCTCTATGAGCAGCCAGTGCTCTTAACCACTGAGTCATCTCTCTAGACCCCAACCAATGGATTTTTTTAAAAAATCCTTCAATTTATGATTTTTTTGTTCTGTTACCATAAAAACATGAAGAGCCAGGTGGTGGTGATACACACCTTTAGTCTCAGCACTCAGGAGGCAGAGGAAGGTGAATTTCTGAAATTGAGACCAATCTGGTCTATGGAGCAATGTCCAGAACAGCCAGGGCTACACAAAAAAAAACCCTGTCTCAAAAAACCAAAACAGCAACAATAAAAACCCAGCATGGTATGTGGGGTAACAAGTGTATTCCTGGGAAGTAAAAGGTACAGGGAGTGTGTGTGTGTGTGTGTGTGTGTGTGTGTGTGTGTGTGTGTGGTGTGTTTGGACACCATTCACAGTTTTTGCATATAGAAAGTAAGAAAGAACCTCATATCTCCAAGAATATGCTGTCTCTACACTAACTGACAAGTCTTTATAAATATTTGTGTTATGCACATTATTTCTCCAGTATAATCCAGTCACTTTCTTTGTTTGAGGAGAGACACTGCTTTGAAAATGACCCCACTTGCTCTTTTTACTTTGAGTATTGGTGCTCTCTTCACTTTTCTTATCTCCTAACTGTGCTTATTGGCTTTGCACTATTTAGAAGGTGACCCATTGCCTTCCGTTTTAATCCAATAGCTGATGTCGGTGTTGCCTAGGAAACACAGACATATATTGTTCTGTACAAGATGGTAATTGTCTTATATGATCTTTTAAAGAGCCGGGGGGGGGGGGGGGGGGGGTTCTTTATCATAGGAAGTAGAACTGTTCACCTGAGTCTAACTGTTCAGGTCCAGTTTCACCATAGCCACATGTGTATAGCAGTATTTAAAAACTGTCCATCTTGCTTCCAAGAATGATGACTCATCATGGGGAAAAGGCTGGTAAGCAACAAGCCCATCACTGCTCAAAAGAATGCCTGCAACTTGTCACTGTTGTCGGTAAATACCTGAACTTCTGGGATTTGCCTTCTCTCAGCAGAGCCAGGGACAGCTGACTAATCTGTCTCTCAGAATCAATCCAGAAGTAGTGACGATTCATGATTATTGTAGTTTCAGGAAAACTATAAACATGATCTAGGTATATTATCAAGACAGCAATAGAGTCCCAATATATTTTCCCAGTAACCTACTTCCTCCAGTGTGGCTCCATCTCCCAAAGTTTCCTCTATCTCCCAATAGTGCCACCAACTGGGGGACAAAGACTCCAACTTATGAGCCTCTGAAAGACTTCCAGATCCAAACTATACTACTTATTATTATGAGAACCCAGGAACAGTCCCATGGAAGAGACAAAGTGAGGGCAAAGTGTGGAGCCTCTACTTTTTATGGTTACACTATCGTACACTTGCCCATGTTTAGCAGCTAGGCAGCCTTTTGAACCTCATTCTTTGGGTTTTTGTACCCTTACATTGGCCCTTAATTTCCCTTACACTGGCCACTGATGACCAACTCTACCTTCAGTCTCACTCCAAAGCTGTGTGTGGGAAGATAGAAAAGTTCCAACCCTTTGTCTGGTTGGCCCCCCAATAACCAGGCTTCCTTTGGAGGGTATCCAGGAGCCTCCAGCCACCCACTATCTCATTAGCATACAAAAAGACAGCATTTAAAAAACTGAAGAAGTTTTAGGAATTCTCTAGCAAGAACCAAAAGGAACAGCAATATACAAATTTTTATTGTGACATCACACGTTCTTGAATGCATTTCTTGTAAAGAGTCTCTGTGTAGATGAGTCATTCTGAATTCCAAACAAGGTAAAAGGGAGTTGTGCAAGTATTTCACAGGTGTTCCAGAATTTAAGTCTAGTTGAGCTTGCTGTAGGCTGGCAGAATCCTAGGATCCGAAGTTCAGGGTTGTAGATGAATTGCTAAACGGTCTTATTAAATAAAAAGCCCGAAGCCAGATATTGGGGTTCAAACCTGAGAGATCAGAGGAATAGGAAAAAGCCACAAGCCAACCTCACTTTACCAACCCTCAGTTTCCAAAGAGACCTACTTCCTGTATATCTATGCCTATATACCTTGCTGTTCTTCTATCTCATTTGCTCTTTGTATCCAGCTACATCACTTCCTCTTCCTACTCAGCTCTGTCTCTTCCTGTCTGTCTGTACAGACCTCCAGACCTTTATGGTTTACTAGTGTTGGAATTCAAGGTGAGTGCCACTGTTTCCAGTGTGGCCTTGAAATCACAGAGATCCAGACAGATCCCTGCCTCCTGAATGCTAGGATAAGGGTGTGTGCTACCATTGCCTGACCTCTGTGTTTAATATAGTGGCTGCCCTTTTCCTCTGATCCTCAGATAAACTTTATTGGGTTGCACAAATAAAATATCACCACACAGAGTTGTTTGGGAAAGAGGATTCTTACAGAAGGAAGACTGGGAACATTTTAGATAATACCTAGGTGTTTTAGAGACAGTATGTCTAAGACACCGTCTGAGAAAGAGAAATGTGTAGCTGCTTTACAAGTAGGTATGAACAAGTTGCTGTGCCATTCACAAGTAGATGGCAGCACTGCTGGACTGCAGCCCCAAAGGACACTGGTGAAGGGAAACCTTCCAGTGGGAAGAACAGTTAACAGTTTGTTTGTCTGTGTCCAGTGTTAGAGCTGGCCAGAAGGATGGCTCAATGCCACTTCACTCACACACAGTTACAAATTGTTTGGCCTGGGGGGTCAGAGGCATGGAAGGAATGAGACAGAAAGTCTGGTGACAAGAGACTTAGGGGAAGAGGTGTGTGGGTGGATGGTCTCTCTTGAATGGGCACTGATAAGCTGTATTTCATATGAAGGCTTATCAAAGGGCATGTACTGCAGTGGAGGCAGGTAATGGCCAGGCTGATCATCCATAGAGATCATCAGTCTCTTTGCCTAGCCATCATCATTCCAAAGGACCTATCCACACAAAATGTGGCTACTGTAGGGTAAAAGGGCCAGCCAAAGAAACATACCCTGACCATGGAACCAGAGCCAAAAAACACACTTTGGCCCTGAAACCAGAGTCAATGAAATGCACTCTGCCCCTGACCAACTCAGCATGAAAACCAAACAATCCCTGGCAGGAAAGCCAACCAATCCTTGAGCATGAAATCCAGTCAATCTCTGAGCTTGTCTAAGTTCAGGGATTGAAATATGACCAATTCCCACCCTGAAAATCTTCACTCTGGAAAAACTCTGCCCCTAAGAAGCCCTATATAAGCCTTGTATCTGTTCAGTTGGGAGCTGCCTCTTTCCACCCTGGCAGAGGCAGCCACCCTCCTGGATTCTTCCCTCCCAATTGTAGGTGAAAGTTTTTCTGTGTCCCTCCTGGTCTGCAGTTGCTCAGACCCAAATAAACACACAGAGGCTTATATCAATTATGAACTGCATGGCCATTAGCTCAGGCTTACTACTGATTAGCTCTTACAATTAAACTCAGCCCATTTCTGTTAATCTATATGTTACCAAGTTTTCCATGGCTTTACCTGTGTGTTATTACATGTTGCTCCCTGGACAACAGGCTGGTGTCTCCTGACTCACCCTTCCTCTTCCCAGAATTCTCTTTGTTTAATTATCCCGCCTATACTTTCTGCCTGGCTTACTGGCCAACCAGTGTTTTATTAAACCAGTATACAAAAGCATTATTCTACAACACCCAATAAATCTCTTAAATGAAGTTTGAGTGACATCTGTTTTTTGCTGGAATGGAGGGGAAAGAGAAGTAACAACTTGCATCTTAGCGGAAGCAGGGTGGAGCAAAACTGTAACACTTTCACTGCAGAAACCTTTCCCTGGCAGAGCAGAGTTGTTACATTGGGGAGACCTTTCCCTGAAGCACAGCTGTAAGCTGCTACACTTACGGTGACTTTGTGGTATTCCTTGGCTCCCAACTGCTAGGATCCCTTTCCATGTGAGCTGCAATGCTTAGAATTGCTGTGGACAAGATGGCAGGTATATATGAACTCAGTAATGCAGGTTCACTGTTAGTAAGGCTCACTTTGGTGAACACTGCTGTCAAGATGGTAATCTGACAATAGCCAAGACCCCTAATCTATCTGCAGAGGTAGCTTCTGCAACACTTGTGTATATAATACAGTGACCCTGACTAGCACTTCTTTCAGGCAGTTTCCCAGTGAAGTATCTCCAGTGAAATGCCCTATGTCCCCACCATCAACATCTTTTCCTAGCACCCTACCAAGTCGATTTCCAGGAAACTCCTGAAACATACTTCTGTCAAAAAAAACAAAAAAAAAAAAAAAAAAAAAAAAAAAAAGAATAAAAAGTCCTCCCACTGATCTGAGTAATCCTGAAATAGCTATCCCATTATGATGAGAAAAATCAAGATATGGTCTAAATGCTGGGCGGCAGTGGTGCATGCCTTTAATACCAGCACTCGGTAGGCAGAGCCAGGCGGATCTCTGTGAGTTCAAGGCCAGCCTGGTCTACAGAGCGAGATCCAGGACAGGCACCAAAACTACACAGAGAAACCCTGTCTCAAAAAACCAACCAAACCAAACCAAACCAAAAAAAAAAAAAAAAAAAAAGATATGGTCTAATTCTGAAAGGATAGGTGTATTCCTGAAAGGAGATTTTGTCTAAATTTGTAAATAATGTGGTAAAGTGTTTACCTAGCATGCATAAAAACCTGGACTTGATGACCAGCACCACATAAGCATGGCAGCCTACACCTGTAGTCCTAGCAATAAGGGGGTGAGGCAGTCAGGAGGATTGGAAATTTGTGGTCATCCCTGGCTACATAGTCTGTATCCACTCTGGGCTACAGGAGACCCTGTTTAAAAAAGAAAATCTATGACAGTTTGGTTCTTTAGTAAAATCCTGAAGCTAAATATGCCAATTTAGAATGCCTTTTCTTTAGAATTTTAAAAATCTAAATTTTTCTCTGGACAGGTTTCAGTATAAGATTGTGATAGAAAAGATAGCTGAATAGATGGGATTTTCCAGGGTTTGCCTTTGGGTCAGTTTGGCCTTTTGCTACCTTGGTTCTGTGACTGCTTGAGAGATTCAAGAATTCACGTTTGGAAATACTTCATGATTATCGTTTATTTTTACATACTTTATACTTTTTAATCCACTCGGCAGCTTTCAAAGTTATTAGTGATAAACAATGAACTTTCATTTTTCTTGCTTAAATACTATATGCATTTTGCAGAAAATATAACATTGAGGAATAAAAATTTTTAAATGACCTATAATGATACCATTAATTGATAACTATTGCTAAAACTTCTAATATATATTCTTCCAAGCCTTTAACAGATAAAGGCAGATTTTTATAAATATTGCATCATGATAATGTCCTCATTTACATAATGAAATATCATGAATATGTTTTTATACCATTTGTGAATTCCTCTTAATTTATGTTCTTTTTTTGCTGAGCTGGAGCTCTCTATGTAGACCAGCCTGACTCTGAACTCAAAGAGATCTGTCTGCCTCTGCCTCATTGTGAGTGCTGAGATTAAAGGAGCCAGTATGGTGATATTTTATTTGTACTGAAATGTGATTTTATTTGTATGTTAATAAATAAAGTTGCCTGGGGGTCAGAGCTAATAGCAAGCCATAGCAGAAGTCTGGCAGTGGTAGCACACACCCTTAATCCCAATCACATGACAGGCAGATCTCTGTGTGTTCAAGGATACCACCAGTATGGAGACACATGCCTTTAATCTCAGTACCAACCATAGAAGACCTGGAGGTCTGTATAGACAAGCAGTGACGAGGAGGTCATGTGGTTGGGTTTACAACCAATGAGAAGGTAGAACAGAAAGTCTGTAAGAAGACAGATACACAGGAAGTGAAGGGTAAGGTTTTTAGCTCTTAGCTACTGCTCTGACCTCTTGGGCTTTTAACTCTGCAATCGGCTCTGTGTTTCTTATTTAATAAGACTTCATCTACAAGCCAGCCATCACCCAAGTTCATGTTCTTAATCTTTTGAATTATAACTGTCTCACAGACCTAGCTGCTTTGTTCTGTCTCTGAAATTATGCTGCTTCAAACCCCAGACTTCCCTCTGTAGTAGACTTGGTAAGAACACCTGCAGTGGCCTTGTAGCCCCTCCCCCTTGCAGCAGACAGATAAGTTTATAGTGCTATCTAGTGCTTGTCTCTGTGCCCCTTGGCATGAAGTCAGGCTAGATCACACAGTGTAGAGTTTGCCTACCCCTAAAAACCTCTAAGACTCAGAAACCCCCGTGTTCTCTGCAACTGAGGGGTCTGTTTTTCCCCTCCGGGTCCCATCATAGTGGCTATCTCTCCCATGGCAGAGCCCCTCTCTCCTATTGTGGGGCTCTCTCTCTCTCCCACTGCAGAGCCTCTCTCCTATTGTGGGGCTCTCTCTCTCTCCCACTGTAGAGCCTCTCTCCTATTGTGGGACTATCTATCTCGCCTGATGCACTAGCCTCTCCCGATCCTGTTGCCTATGAGATATTCTCAGTCTTCTAATTGCTCTCTCACCTCAAGGCTGATCATGATTATGGCTGTCCATGGTTGTGAGGCCCTCTCCTCAAAAAGTTCATTCTGAATGGTAATTTTGTATCAGTTTCTTTCTATGAACCTATCTTTTCTAACAAAATATTATACTGTTAAGAATGGAAAGAGAGATGGGCATGGTACCACACCTGTAATCCCAGCACTCAGAATGTGGAGGTCTTATCTCTGTTAGTTCAACGCCAGACTGGTCTACAAAGTGAGTTCTAGGTCATCCAGGGATACACAGTGAGACCCTGTGCAAGTACAGAGACCACACATCTCAGTGAGTATAATAAGGACAATCTAGAACTTGTAGGCCTCAATGATCATATAATTTGGACGGAACCCTCTTTAGTTTTTGTTTTCAATTTCATTTTTTTTTTTAGTAACTTGTATGTTAATTTTAAACACATTAAAGAAATAAAAAATATAGAAAAATGATAGCACTACCCATTCTGGCCCTAGCAAATTGTAGAAATACAATAGTATTTTTCTTAGAAAATAAAATAGTATACTGTGGTGATGTATTGTGTCTCCAATATATTGTGCACCCTAATAAAGTTTATCTGAGGATCAGAGGAAAAAGCCAGCCACTATAGTAAACATAGAGGTCAGGAAATGGTAGCACATGCCTTTAATCCTATCACTCAGGAGGCAGAGATCAGTTTGGATCTATGTGATTTCAAGGCCACACTGGGAACAGAGCCAAGTGTGGTGGTACATACCTTTAATCCCAGCACTAACCATAAAGGTTTGGAGGTCTGTACAGACAGATAGGAAATGGCAGAGCTGGGCAGGAAGAGGAAGTGATGTAGCTGGGTGGAGAGAGGAAATGAGATGGCAGAACAGAAAGGCATATAGGCACGGGTATATAGGAAGTAGTTCTCTTTGGAGACTGAGGTGTTGGTGAGGTGAGGTTGTGGCACCCCAATATCTGGCTCCAGGGTTTTTTTTTTATTAATAAGACCATTTAGCAATTCATCTTACAGTATACTTCACAGAATTATGTTCTAATAAATACTATTTTGATACTCCGTGTAGAATTACGCATCCACACAGTTCATCACCTTTCCTACAGGGCACATGAGGAAGTCAGAGGATAACTTGCAGCTGGTTCTCTCCTTCCATCATATGGGTTCAAAGGACTGGATTCAGAGCCTCAGGCTTGGTGGCAGGTGCCCTTACCACTGAGCAATCTGGGCCTTTAATATATATATGAAGAATTCTTATAATGATCTCAGTTTCCCAGTTGTTTTCTTGGACCACAGGTAAAACCTGCTTAAGATTTTAGTTGTCAGGATGTAGTAGGTAGCTGTTCCAGCTTTGACCTGGAGGTACTACCCCCATTGAGGCTTCTGGTAACTGTCACGCCTACGAGGCAGGGCTAAGACAGGAGACCTTAAGACCTGAGATCTGGATGTGCCGGCTCTCTTGGTTTCTGGATCCTGGACCCTGGAGATAGACAGAGCAGAGTTCTCCAGAGAACACCACTGGACTGCACTTCACCTCTCCTGGACCCTGTAACCTATCCCTTTACTTGTAAGTTACCCCACAAAATAAACCTCCCTTTTAACTATGTGGAGTTGCCTTAATACTTCAACCAATATCAGGGACATTCAAATTCCATTCTACAAATGAGGAGAATAAAGGTATAGTGGTTGATAAGCATGGATTAAGTTTTCTGGCTCCAGAGACCATGTCATTTGCAGCTACCAAATGGAAACCATTTGCCACAGTAGGAGCTTTTGCAACTAGATTCATTCCACTATGTGCCATGCAAGGGTTGTTTCTTCCATTTCCCAGCTTGGCCATATTTAATTAGGTTCAGCTCAAGTTATTCACCTTGCCTTTCTGTTCCATGACCTATTTGTAGTAAACCCTTTAGAGTCTAAAGTTTAGACTGATACAGGGTAGTTGTTATTTTGTCTAGTGTAATTATTCGCTTAATTTCCCCAAAGATCTTCAGATAATTGCCTCTGACTTGTACAGGTGCTCAGTGAATTATTAATGTTGAATATGATGAAGAACTACAATAATCCAGCAACTCCAGAGGACCTTCCTTTTGGGTCAGGATTGTCAGGACCAACCTTGCTTCCTTAACATTTCTGTTTCACATAGACATTGCAGACTTTTGGTGACGCCTGTGGTTGTTCTAAATCTTCTAGCTACAGTTCCATAATTAAGTTTGTTGCATTTTGTAAGCCACTTTATTAAACGTTTAGAGGTAAATTAGCAAGAGCGAGCTTCACTCTCTTTCCACCACTAACGTGGAAATAAGCAAAATTTTATGAAATACCTATGAGGTATCAGATTGATTGAGGAATTCCAGGTAAGTGAATATTATCATATACTTACACTGTCCTACATTTGATTTTTTTTTTCAAGACAGGGTTTTTCTGTAGTTCTGGTGCCTGTCCTGGATCTCACTCTGTAGACCAGGCTGGCCTCGAGCTCACAGAGATCCGCCTGGCTCTGCCTCCTGAGTGCTGGGATTAAAGGCGTGTGTCACCACTGCCCGGCTACATTTGATTTTTTTTTTAACATTTATTTTTTGTGGTGCTTGGCATTGAACTTGAGATCTTAGACATGAAAAGCATGTGCTCTACCACTGAGCTATCCCACCCTCTGATTATTTATATTTAGTTTATGTATTACCTTGGAGTTTACTGCCACACAATGAGGATTTTCTCCACTTTAGGTTTATGTATTCATTGAGAGACTCAGAACACAACTCACAGATAATATAGTTGATAGATGAAGCACATTCACCACAAAATGAGTGAGGTTTCAAAATTATTTAAATTCAGCTATTGTTCAGTTAGGGTGAAAGCAGACTCTAGGAAGGGAAGTGGAGGATGAAAGACTGAGATGTGCCTTCAAAAGAGCTGTTCTGGGAAGAGATGGTGTCTAACACAGTGGAGATGATCTGTTCCTGCATGGTGCTCTTAGTGAGGGTTTGGAGACAGCTGGAGGTTATGAAACAGCTGGAACTGGTGGTGTCTGGAGAAGAAGCCTGTTACTTCCTGAGTGCTCAAACTTTGTGTTAAACTCTTGTGTTTACATGTGTTTAAGACTGTGGTAGTTGAGGCCAGGAACTCACATCATTCTCTAGGTGTGTATGTGTGTTTCAAGTTCTTATAATAGCCAAACATATGTCACTCATTTGCATGTCTGCAATCATTGCAGTCAAATGACACTATTTACCTAGTTGTATGGGCTAATTTTCTGAGCCTTTGTTCTGACCATTTGTTAATGTTTGGTACTTTGCTAAAGATAAATTCAAATTCCAACAGACACACATTCACATTTATGTCTTTCTATATTGCAAGTTGATTTATTTAGAATCATGTTCTTTGAATATGAATACTAATATTTAGAAATTTTGAAATTTTAAAATACTCTTAGATAATCACGTTTTCAGATTGGGAAGTTTGGGGTGTGGAGTGGTTTAAAGATGTTTTTGATTCTATCACTTTGTGCTCCCACGGGAAAACGATAACATTTAATAAAATGGCAG
>CABHPQ010136695.1:0-57444 GCA_902168405.1 Peromyscus aztecus
GAGAGAGAGAGAGAGAGAGAGAGACAGAGACAGAGACAGAGACAGAGAAACAGAGGAAATAAAAATGAAAGATAAAATTAAAAATGCATTTAAAAAACAGAAAGATTAAATTTAAAATGTCCTGGCACAACACAATGAAACAAAGAACCTCCTCCCTACTCTGTGAAGACAGAAGAGCTGTTTGGACACAAAATCATCAAGGAAGTCTTTTCAGTCACAAGCAGCCATTGTCTGTGGCACTCCTCTACACAGGGGAGTTAACAAGTTGGCTGCAACCAAGTGCTGCCAGATCCAGTCTGTGGACCTTAACCTGTACCCAGTGTGGTGAAGAAACAGAAAATGGTAGAGGCGAGAAGAATTTCCCAGGATTCCAGCCACAGTCTATGCAAAGAATATCACAACCATGGCCATCTCACCTGCAACCATGCTCTCAGATCCTGCTGGCTAAGGATGAAGCTGTGCCTGAAAATGTTAAGCACAGACTGCATGCACTGTGTGAAACCAAGTCTTCCAATTCATAGTTAGTCTCTCACTGTGCTTCTTTAACTTTTTAGGTCTTAGGAAAAAGATTTATTTAAAAGAGTTGCTTTATAATTTTAGACACATAGTAGTGTATGGGAATCTACTATGAATACATCACTCAATTCTTCCATGAATCTCAATTAATTGAAAAATCACTGCTACAGAGAAAAACAATGACATCACGAGGTTTGCAGGCAAATGGATGGAACTAGAAAATATCCTGGGTGATGTAACCCAGACTCAGAAGGACAAATGTAGTATGTACTCACTCATAGGTAGATACTAGATGTAAAGCAAAGGATAACCAGACTGCAATCCACAGCTCCAGGGAGACTAGCTAGTAAGGAGGACCCTAGGAAAGATGCAATCATCACCCGAGCAATGGAGAAGTACTTGAGATCTCCATGAGTAAACTGGGGTTAAGAGGGGATAATGGAGGTCAAGGGACGGGGGAATGAGAGCCTAAGGAAGCAGGAGGTTCAAGCTGGAATGGGAACAGAGTGGGAGAACAAGGAAAGAGATACCATGATAAATAAAACCACCATGGGGGTAGGGAGAAGCAGAGAGCTAGGGAGGTGCCCAGGAATCCACAAAGATGACTCCACCATAGACTACTGTGATGGAGGCTGTGACTGAGTTGACCTACTGTGGTGATTAGATGACTGAATACCCTAACTGTCATTATAGAACTCTCATCCAGTGACTGATGGAAGCAGATGCAGAGATTCATGGCTGGGTCCCAGGCAGAGCTCCAGGAGTCCAATCAACGAGAGAGAGGAGGGATTCTATGTACAAGAGATATCGAGACCATGATTGGAAAAAATAGAGACAACTAGCCAAACTAGTGGAGATATATGAACTGTGGACCAATAGCTGAGGAGTCCCCATGCTACTGGACTAGGCCCTCTGGATAAGCAAGACAGTTGTTCAGCTTGAACTGTTTAGGGGGGCCCAAGGCAGTGGGAATGGGACTCATCCTTAGTGCATGAGCCAACATTTGTAGCCTAGTGCCTATGGTGGGACACTTTGCACTTTGGGCAGCCTGGGTGCAGGGAGAAGGGGCTTGGACCTGCCTTAACTGAGGCTCTGCTGACTCTCCATGGGAGACCTAGCCTTTGAGGAGGTGGGAATAAGCGATAGGTTGGGAGGAGGGCTAGGGGGTGGGAGGAGACAGGACAGGGGTATCAGGAGTTGGTATGTAAAATGAATACAAAATCTCAATAAAAAAAAAGGGGGGGTGAAGAAAAAAGAGAAAATCACTGCTGCAGCTAACATTACACTAGTAAAGAAAAGTGAGAGTTTTGCTCAATTAATAATTTGAATATTCATACTTGAATAATGTGATCAGATAGGATTTAAACTGTTAACAAAGATACAGAAAAACAGGACATATAAATATCTCAAATAAAACATTGGTTAGTTGTAGAAATAAAGAGCAACACAAACTTATTTTAATACAATTACACCATTTTTATCCAGCATTATATACTTTTGTAGTAAAACACTCAAATTTATAATTTATTACCAGGCAAAATTAAGGTATCTCGGATGAAAATAGAGCTGGAAACTGTCTCATGACAGGTGTGTATTGTTTGAAAATGGTCCAAGGGGCTGGGGAGATGGCTAAATGGTTAAGAGCCATTTAGACATCTTGAGTTCAATTCCCAGCAACCACATGGTGGCTTCCAACCACCTGTAATGAGATCTAGTGCCCTCTTCTGGCCTGCAGGGACACATGCAGGCAGAATACTGTATACATAATAAATAAATAAATCTTAATAAAATAAAATAAAATAAATAATTTTCTAAAAAAATGGTCCAAATCCCAGATTGGTACATACATAATCATTTATTCATAACGATGTTAAAATCACAAATAAAGTATAATTAAAAACAGCTTAAGTTGGCCGGGCGGTGGTGGCACACGCCTTTAATCCCAGCACTCAGGAGGCAGAAGCAGGCAGATCTTTGTGAGTTTGAGGCCAGCCTGGTCTCCAAAACGAGTTCCAGGAAAGGCACAAAGTTACACAGAGAAACCCTGTCTCAAAAAAAACAAAAACAAACAAACAAAAAAAGCTTAAGTCAAATGCAATAGCTTTATAGATATAAAGAAGAAGTAACACAGAATGAAACTTGGTAAGTTTGCCAAGCATTGCCATTGGTCAAAGGACACATTGAATGGCTAATTGATAACTGAGCATGTATTTTTTCTTTCTAAGAATTTATTTATTAATTTATTTTACTTAATTAATTTATTAATTTTATATCATGATGGCAGTTTTCCCTCCCTCCTTTCATGCCACTCCCTTTCCCCCTTCCCCTGAAACCTGCCATCATCCGCTCTTCCTCCTCATTAACTCAGAAAGATGCAGTTCTCCCATGAACACAAGCAAATCATGGTACATCAAGTTACCATAAGACCAAGCACCTTCCCCTGCATTCATTGCTTGTGACAGTCTAGCCTGAGTAATAGGTTATTAATAGCCAGATAAAACACTGGGACAACCCACACTCCCATTGCCAGGATTCTCAGAAATAGACCAAGCTACATAATGTCACATATGCACAGAGGCCCAAAATCAGTTCCATACAGCTGAGCATATAATTTTCTAAGGAATGAAGGAAGACTGATAAGTAACCCTACTGTCATGGCCATGTATACATACTTCCCTGTGTTGGCCTAAAAGTTCTTATTAATTGTATAATTGAAATAATTGATTTCTATACATCAAATTATATTGATATTACATAAGTTTTAGGTTTATAGCTGTACAGTGCAACATGAAAAGTGTCTACAGTGCACACCTGAACTTTTTGCAACATTCTCTGATTGAATATGCATGTTAGATGGGTGTTTTTGTGATAAAAAGGGAGACAATTCTTTAAACAAAATAAAAGATTATGTATATACATGTATATATATATTTATGTATATGTATATATATATATATATATATATATATCTGGAGGTGTTGGGAGTGGATAATACTACGGCTAATGTTAACATTAAGGTGTTTTTGTTACTAGAGTTTTCCTCCAGTAGATTGATGAGATCTTGTCTTTATGTCATTTACAAACTCACTTGATAGTCTGGTGAGGTCATTTACCTGTACTTTTTTGATTGTCTTTGACTTCTGGACTCTGACTCGGGAGAGAGTCATGGGTTACTTACACCAGGTTACCTAAAGCCCAACATTTGTCCTTCAACTTAGTCTTAAATGGAATTAAAATTAAGAGGTTCACTGGGATGTTAAGAATACATTTGCAGCATAGAGATCTCACCCATGTAAGAGGAACAACATAAAACATGTCTTTGAATTCTTTGTGCAGATACACTTAACATGTTAACATTGAAGATGCACGAAAATGAATTACATCACTGTAGTTTAGCATTTTTGAAAAACAGCTTGTTTGAGGGTAGTTGGAAGATGGAACTGATTGGATGGTGATGGATTTAATATACAGCCATTCCAAAAGTTCCATAAATGATAATTACTTACTGGGTTTTCCAAACACAGAAGTGACATATTTATTACTGGTTTTATAATTCCTTATTGTCTCCTTCACAGAAAGAATTTTATTATTTCTTCTATTGGAGGTATGGATTTGTAGCAGGTATCTTAACAGTTCTTATTGATAAAATCAAACCTGGGTCCAGGTATTGGGGTGAATGCTGGAAGATCAGAGAAGCAGAATAAGCCACAGCTACCTCACCTTGCCAGTTCCTCAGCTGATCTGTTTCCTCAGAATGGAAGCCTCTGAGTTCTCATCCAGAATGAATCTCAACTGAACTGCTGCTCAAAAGCCTGAAAGCTTAACCAGTCAAATGCTTCTAGTTTCTGGTCTTCACGCCTTATATATCTTTCTACTTTCTGCCATCACTCCCTGGGATTAAAGGCTCACTTCTTGGGATTAAAGGTATGTGTCACCATGTCTGACTGTTTCCAATGTGGCCTTGAACTCACAGAGATCCAGAGGGATCTCTGCCTCTGGCATGCTAGGATTAAAGACATGTGCTACCACTGCCTATCCTCTATGTTTAATATTGTGGCTGTCCTGTTCTCTGACCCCAGATAAGTTTATTAGCGTGCACAACTTTTTGGGGAACACAATACCACCACATGATTTTTTTTAAGAATGTGAATAGTATGGGTCAGTATCAAGTAACAGTGAAAGCTGAGGTATTTTGATGAAGGAATACAAACCTTGAAAGACCCATTATTTCAGAGACCTGCAACATGATGTATCTGTAAAAGGAACAACACATCTGAAGCAAACACATGATTTATTCATTGATCAGCTAACAACCAAATACTAGTAAAGATATGTTTGAAGGAAAAAACACATTATTATTTCATAAGATGACCTTAAGAACCAATGCATAGCTGAACTAGTCACGTTATTATCATTGAAAAAAAAACATGCAGATTAATTTTTATAACACAAGCTGTGTACACAATCTGATATATTTGTGACATGAAGCTATGGGGATCCTAAAACAGTCTGACCACACAGCTATCATGAAAGACTTTGAGGACCAGACACAGCTTCTGTGACAGGCTTACTGGCAGGTAACACACAGACCTAGGAAAAACCATAAACTGACCTCACCCAGGGAGGGCCTACATCTAAGGGGAAGTACCTGATATCTCAAACATTCCTAACATTAGAAAAGGTTAGATAAGATGGCCAGATGTCCCTGAATCTAACACATGCTTGCTGTGGATATTGTTCTGTATAAATAAAACACTAATTGGCCAGTGGCCAGGCAGGAAGTATAGGCAGGACAAGGAGAAAGGAGAATTCTGGGAAGTGGAAGGCAGAGTGAGGGAAACACTGCCAGCCGCTGCCATGACAAGCAGCATGTGAAGATGCCGGTAAGCCACGAGCCATGTGTGAAGGTATAGATTTATAGAAATGGGATAATTTAAGATATAAGAACAGTTAGCAAGAAGCCTGCCACGGCCATACAGTTTTTAAATAATATAAGCGTCTGTATATTTATTTTATAAGTGGGCTGTCAGACCGCCAGGGCTTGTCAGGATCCGAAGAAAAATCTCCAGCTACACATACCTATTAGTGTTTGACTGATAGTCCTAGACAAATATCAGTCAATCAGGATCCTGAACCCTGGAAATCTCACCCCAACTTCTGTCATGATAAAAAAAGAAAACAAAACAAAATAAAACAAAACAAAAAAACTAACAAACAACAACAAAAAAACTCTACCCTGCCTGAGCTTAGGGCTCTGCTCTCACTGCTGCATTGGACAGACAGAGAGACCAAGCTCGGAGCTTGAAAATGAAGACTCCTTGCTTTTACATATGGGATTCCATCTCTGTGGTGGTCTTTTGGGCATTCCTGCAATCTGGGCATAAGAGAAGCCATGGATGTAACATTTGATACAGATTTTCAGATCTCATTTCATTCACATACTCGTGTGAACGTAGTACTTAGATCAGTATTAAGTTACAAGCATTACAGAACAGAAGGTAGAGTCCTTTTGTGCATTTAATCATTCACATAGTCTTTAAGTCAAAAAAGAACACATAAAAAACAGTGAAAACCAGATGTAGCTCCCCTAACAAACATGACTACAAACTTATTTTCTGTGTTAGCTGTTCCTAAAGTTCCTCACCAGGCTCACAGAGGGAGATGGGCTCATGATCTAATATTAGCAACTCATTCATCTGCCTCCTCTGCACAGTTAGAGAAATTCCTCCCAGACAGGTTCCAGAAACTTACACTTGTCCACAGACTGAGATGCTTCCTGTATATGCATCACACACTCAAATACAGACATTGACAGGATATAGGTGCAGTGAAGAAAACTTTCAATCCTCTCTAGGATTCTAGAAGTAGTTTGTCAGTAATAGACCGATTAATAAAAAAGGACTGATACCCTGAAAATTCAGTTTCATTGTCACTTGGATTAAATCCCAGCTATAACTGTGGTTAAATTTTGCAATCTTTCAGGAGAATCAGGTTTGAGGTAGATATAGGAACTCATATTCTTTGCTGCCTGAACCCTTTCGTCATGAATATCTCTGCTTAGTCTGTGTTGCTGTCATCAACCAACTTCAGTCTCAAGTCTTACTTTTCTCATGTGATCACTTACCAGATGTTGGCATCACCTTTCATCCATAAGCTCTCATTAGCAGACAGTTGTTAAAAAAATCACTAGCTGGGTGCTGGTGGTTTAAAAAAAAAACCTCACACCTTTCATCCCAGCGCTTAAGAGGCAGAGGCAGATGGATATCTGTGATTTTGAGGCCAGCCTGTTCTACAGAGTTAGTTCCAGAACAGCTAGGACTGTTAAACAGAGAAACCCTGTCTCAGAAAAAAAAATCACTAAATTTCTAACAGGATTGTTTTCTCCTTGATGTTGATTCAATGACTAGGTCATTTTAAATGATTTTAAATGCCACAGATATGCATCTGTGATTCTGTACCCTCACCTCTCCTCAAAACGGCAAGTATCTTTTCACCTGCCATAGCAAAGGACATACAGACTCCAGCATCAAAGACCCTTCCTGAGAAATGTTTGCCACAAGTAGCAGCGATCAAGAATAATTGCAAACTTATTGCTCCCATCTTTTAAGAGAATACTGTAAATGATGATCCGATAATTCTGCATCATAGGAGAAAGACATCATGGGGGTGAGAAAGAAATACTGAGTTATGACATGTGAAGGACTGACAGTCATCTATGGAAGTCCCATTGAATCCTTTTTTCCACCAGAGAAAGAGATTTAGTTATTTACTCTTTGTTATCCTCAAGAGACTACATCACTTAAGTTAGTAAAGAGAAATGAAATGAGACAAATGGATGATAAAGATGTCATGGATCATAAGAAAATGGCAATAATCCATACTGAATATTATTGTGTCCTCTGTTCAATCACACTCTGACACTGTGTACATGCCCATGTCTCATTGCCAAATGTGTAGTTATATTTTGTATTAAGGTGTGTTTTATTTAAAGTGCTATTGGTCACAGGAAAAAAGCCAAAAGAGTAAGTATAGAAAAAACACTGGAGTTTCTCAAATCTCTGAAAAGACAGCCTCAGTAGCAAGTGCTCTGACAGGTCAACTCTACCATGTCTGTAGCTGTCAGATATACCACTGCTGCCCAAATCTGTTAAAAACTACAGATGATGACCACATTGGAGTTTTCTCCATTTCTTCCCACATTCTCAAATCCACAAAACCCTCAAGGACAGTATTTGGTTTGAGACAAAATGATAAAGAGCATGCAGAAGCAGGGATATTTATCTTCCTAATGACAACCATTGAATGGGGGATGGGGAACAGCATATATCTTTACCTTGCATTTAATTGATACAGATGGATATAAACACTATGTTTCTTTTTTCTTTTGGCAATTTGTGTTTCTTCTACCAAGATCTCTCTGTGCTATTCATTAATATATGAGGTAATTCTGTAATTCCTGGGATACAGTGAATTTAATTTTTCATTTCTTTTCATGATTTATACACTAATATGTTCTCAAATATTTTCTTAATAAGGATTTTATTCTCTTTTTGCTGTTTATATTCTTATTACATTTATTTCTTTGTTTTGAAGAGGTGCTTTTTTATGAGTTTAGAGGTTACAGGACAACTGTTCTCTCCATTCACATGAGGGCCATCAGAATTGAACACATGATCAGGATGATGATTGATTCAATAAATGAGTTTTGCTGAATTTCTTTTCTCTATGGTTTTGAGGACACGCTACAAAACATTGGTGTCAGCTCTTAAAGGTTTTGGAGAAGTCAGCAAAGGACCCATCTAGTCCTGGGATTCTTGTGTAAGGACCATTTTTATGATGTTTCTTCAGTCCTCTATAATTGCTTATACCTTTTGTATACAAGGCATATCCATATTAGGTCATATGTATATAGGAATTTATCTATTTATATATTTTTCACTTTTTTAGAACAGAAAATTCAAGATATTTCCTAATAATTCAGTGGATTTTACTAGGATCTGCTAAGATACCTGTTTTCACTGCAATTTTATAATCCTTGATCTTAGTTCTCCTTCAGTTTTACAAATGGCTTCTCTTTGTGCAGCAATCTTGGTTCTAAGTTGTCTCCTTATCTTTTTTTATGTAATAACTTATTTATTTTGAGACAGAGTCTCTCCATGTAGCCCTAGCTGCCATCCACTTTTCTTCTGAGAACAAGCTGTCCTTGAATGTATGGAGATCCTCCTGTCTCTGACTTGCCAGTGCATGGAGTAAAGCAGTGCCCCCCTTAAGTGTTGAACCACATCTTTCCGTTGCTGCTAAGTAGATGCTAATGAGAGTCCTGAAATCCCTCTGTTGTATTTTCACTTGTAGAGTGATGTCATTTTCCTTTATATCTTGTTATTTGTTTTATTAACTATGTATTTCCCATTATCTGACTACCAGATGATGGATAGAGTTTCTTCTCTGGCCATATCTCTCTAGACTTCAAACACCTCTATTGTTAGAATGTCCATTTCTTTCTCTTCATTTGAAAAAATCCTGTTTCTTCATTAAACACAATCTCTCTGATAACTTTTAACTTAGTTTTGTTCTCTTGATCGTATCCTAGAAATGTTGTGTTCTTTATTCGCCTTCCTTTCCACTATTGGTTTTTAATCACTGAATGTGGAGTTCCCAAAAGGCATTAAAATAATAAAAATAAATAGAGGGAATCTGAAGAAGTGTCAAAACAAGAAATCAGATCATAAGTTTTCTATATGCTTTCATTGCTTTAGAAAACATGGCCACTTCCAGTTGGCCCTGTAAATAATGCTTCATAGCTTTAAATTGGATGTGAGTCTCAAGATGTACAGATACTAACACAAGAATAGAATCAGAGCAAGAAGTAAGTTTTATTTAACAAGCCAATCACCAAACATCAAGAAAACCTGAACAAAATTGTTCTTTTTAGTCAGTTTATCATGATCATAGTAATTTTTTTTCAGAATTCTAAATTCTATAGATATGTTTTTATTTAGCCTTTGTAGCTATAATGTGTTACCAAAAATTTGACAAGCACATTGTATGAAGCAGGGTAAACTGAATCCGAGTGAGTGTTTTTGCGCACTTGCCTAATATAGATGCATAAAAACACATACACTAATTAAACACAAAAGTTTATGTATGCACACATCAATGTTCTGTGATGGTTGTCCACAATGTACATACCATTTTCAGGCATGAGGGGTTAATCAAGAACCATGTATGGTGCTTGAGGTTATGTTTTTAATCATATCAGGTTCTTATAAATTTCTCATCCAGGGAACAGAGTGGCTGGATGCTATAGAATAGTGGATCATGAGCAGATAGGGACTCACAGCTGGGAAACACCCGGAGATGACTATGGATGTTTTTACCAGTAGATAGCTAGGATTAATCAAGAACACCAGCAACAGTTGAAAGAGATAAGGGATTACATAAAAGAAAACAAATGTACTCACTTCAAGAAGGATGGTCTTGGTATCCTGGACTCAGTGGAAGATTTTGGGGAAGTTTGGTGGTAGACATGTGTTGCATTCTCTGCTTGGGGCTATACAGGTAAGAAGAGTTGATATGATGACCCAGACCATGAGGCCCCCCCATACAGTATCAAAGAGAGGCAGGAACACAGCATGCAGAATTTTGCCAGTCTTTTTTTTTTTTTCAAGAAAAACAAAGCAGTACCCACAGTCTTATATATTTATGTTTCTACCTTCCAATATTCAAGTCATGTGGAGGAGATTATAAGAATTTATGAAGAAGTTCAGAATGCAACCAAAGCTTAGGAATAAACCACTGTGCTTGAATGGTATGTCTCTAATCTCTGCTCACCTGGAGTCCCTGTGGCTGATGGTAATGGCCTGGAAAACACTTATGAAGCTGCTACTTCAAATACATGTACTGCTGCTCATTTTTTCCAGGTAGAGAAAGAGCTTGCACCCAAATCAGTTACAAAAACTTCCAGCCTAAAAGGTTCCATGGTCTGCAGTAATCCTTTGTAAAGCCGAGTTAAGACAAAGGCTTGAACCTTGATAAATGGCAATTGGGAAAATATGCAAAGTTACAGTGCAGTACCCTGACTGCTGCTTTGATGGCTTCTTCAAATGCAGTTTACAGTATTTCCTTTGTACTTACACATAAATGCTCACCCTACAATTCTGGGACTTTGAGCTATTTTTTACATCATGTGTACACATGAATGTAAACTTCTATTTTCAGGTTACTATAGTCATGGGTGAATATTTACAGCAACTAACAGATACTATAATGTGATAGCAACTTGCCCCATAGTAAATCATGTTCAACCTTGAGGTATTACCTGGAAACTTATATGGTTTCAAATAGCCTTTCCTAGATCCACGTGAGGAATATAGGTGTAATGTGTGACCGAACTGTTAAAACCATGTCATGTATTTTAGACAATAAACACAAATACATTTGAAAATATTGAGTGTGAGAAAAATAACCTATCTTCAGTCTCAGATCACACACAAAAATCTTAATGAATACGAGCAGAATATAAAAGTATTGGCTATTAATATAAGAGTGGAGAAATTTTAATATACAAGATGTATATGCAAAACTGTTGTGTGAAAAATGAAAGTTAATTGTCTAAACTGGGAAGAGTTCAAATGTAGACTTTTTTTAGACTATTGTTTAGGATCACTGTCAGTACACAGATGAATTTTAGGATATCAAAAGTTTTCCACATCCATCTTATACATATCCAAACTCATCACTTTCAAATTCTTACTCCATGGTGCTTCAATTTCCATGTGATATCAATATTTTGAAAACTGACTGCAGGACACACCTCTAACAGCTAGCATCAAATGGACAGCATTTCCTTAACTCTCCTTACCTACATTTCTAGAGAAAATGACCCAAGGGACCCCACATTATGCACATTTGTTGAAGAGATTCAAAAATTTTCTCAATTTTTTTGTTTTACTTAAATTTATATAAAGACATCTTTCCATTAACATATGGACAGTCATTCTGGGAACAATTCCCTTAATCTGAGAAATTAATGCTAGTTTTATATCAAGTACAAAACCATCATGCAAACTACCAACACCAATATTAATATATTTCATGATTCTTATAATGCTAGTTAAATAGCAGATTATTAACATAATATTGTGTTTCTAAGTAGACTTTGTTTTGTTTCACTTTTCTTTGGTATAATTTAAAACATTTAATTAGCAAATACTGCATATAACAAGGGTCAATGAGAAGTTTTGGGATATGTGAATTTGGTATTCTATTCACTACAATCACGTTCAGTAGTACATCTATCACCAACCACAGTGACCACTTTGCAAATGAGCACTAAGGTTAACAAAATATATACTTTATCATGGTTCAGTAAAGAATACTGATTATTAACTGCATTCATCCTCCTTTGTTCTGCTCATTCATACTCTACATAATTGAAAGATTAAATCCTTTTAGGAGATTGGGAGATCACCTTAAACCACTGTTTTCTTTACTCCATAAGTCCTGTCACTAGCCGGGTGGTGGTGGCGCATGCCTTTAATCCCAGCACTTGGGAGGCAGAGGCAGGCGGATCTCTGTGAGTTCGAGGCCAGCCTGGGCTACCAAGTGAGTTCCAGGAAAGGCGCAAAGCTACACAGAGAAACCCTGTCTCGAAAAAACCAAAAAAAAGTCCTGTCACTATAGAATATATTAAATATTTGCAGAATTCAGCAATATTAAATGTCCACAACAACATGCATCTTTGCTGACTAACTCTATTCCTCAGTGGTGTCTCTCCTTTCTTTACAATTTTGACATACACACACGTTCAATCCACACTCCCATTTTGATAGGGCCACTTATCCACACTCTTGACACAGGATTTCTTTTATGAACTTTTGTTGTGGGGTTTCTTTCTGTATGCTGTGAATAAGTGTTGCTCCCAATGGTTAATAAATAAAGCTACATTGGCCTATGGCAGGGCAGAATGGAGCCAGGTGTGAAATCCAAGAGAGATAGAGAAGAAAAGCAGGGGGAGGGCAGGTGCTATGAGCCACTGTCAAGAGAAGCAACACGTGAGAGAACAGGTAGTGCCCCAAAGCCATGTGACAACATATAGATAAATAGGAATGGGTTGAGTTGAGTTGAAAGAGCTAGCTAATATAAGCTAAAACCATAAGCCATATAGTTTGTAATTAATATAAGCCTCTGAATGATTATTTTTTAAGTGACTGTGGGACCATGGGTAGGATAGATTCATCCCCACATTAGGGCTGGGCAGGACCAGAGAAATTTCTGGCTACATTTGATCCCCAAAGTTTTCACAAGAATTTCCACCCAAAACCTGAGAAATCTTTAAAAAAATGTTCTAAAATGGAGTGAAGAGCAGCTTCCTAGTTGTGTCTCTCAGGCAAGCCATAATACAAAGAAGCATGGAGGCTTGAGCTACAGTATGGTGTGTTCAGGGCATGTGGGCTTGATCTCCAGTATGGCAGATTCCCACAGTAATACAAAGAGATGCCTCCAAGCCATGCAGTGTACTGCATGGTGGATTTAGCATTTGCTAGTACAGACAAAAATGGGGGTTTCTGGACTGCATGCTGCTTGATGAAGGCATAGACCCACTGCTTCCCAGAGTTGGTGGTAAACATAGCTCTGCCATGTTAAGAAGCCAAGAGGAGTGGAGTCAGCACCCAAGTTTGCTGCTTTGGTCCTAGCCACACTGCAGTTTAAAACAATGGTCAGAAGGTGGAGACAATCATAATATGTATATAGTTGGACCCCAAGGTTTAGGGTCTCGAGTGGGCACTGCAAGAACCCAGACTCCAGTACAGTTGATGCAATAGCAAGAGGAATTTATTACTACTGTATAGTCGGACAAACTCTGCTCAAAGAGCAAGAGTCGCATCTCACCATAGTTCATAGGTGCTTTTAAAGAAAAAACCCACCAAAGCCACAGGATTACAAATTCCCATACAATGTCATCTCGATTGATTTATGTCTAGAAGCTAATTTCATAAGATCATTGTCTGCTTACAGAGTAATCACAGAGGGTGATAGATCATTGTCTGGTACAGAGTGATCACAGAGGGGGGATACATGTTACATCAATGTGCACACTTTTCTTGAAACCTCAAGGGGGGGTATTCAAAGCAGGAGTGAAGTTTACATACAGGTCACAGTGGTCCAGCATTTGCAAACTATCCCAGTCACAGTTGAGCACATCTCTTAACAGAAATCTCTTTACATTGTTACATGGTTACAGGGGAGTTTGAATAATGGCTGAGTCAGGTTGCCCTGGGAACTAGATTTTTAGTTTCTCATTTCCTGGTGCTTGAAGTTTCTCATTTCCTGAGGCTTGGGCTGTAAGCCTGAAGGGTTAGGGTCTTTCAATATATATATTTAAATAATAAAATTAATTCCCTAAAAAGGAGATACAGTAATATAAAAAAATTAAGCCACACAAAGGTGGAAATTACACAACCAGTCTGGATTGTGTTGTCTTTGGGATTTTTAACTGGAGAGAGATATTTGATTATAAAGGCTCCTCAGTTAAACCAACATGTATATTTTAAAGGTATCTTGACTTTAAAATCTTGTGTATAGGAATATGTTGCTTTGGAAAAGATGTCTGCTTTTGTTTCCACAGAAGATTAGAACCTGTGCATTTCTTCTAGGCTAATATGGTTTGATCAACCAAGAACCCCTGAAAGGTCAATAATGCCTCAAACACTAATACAGCCTTATTTTAACTATAACTCTTAATTTTCTCAGGATCCTCATAAGATTGCCTGAACCCCCATTGAACAGGAAGTAGTATTAGAAGCTATTCCCAAATTTCCAAATATTGTTTATAAATTTTTATTTAAAGGCGGCTGATTAAAAATGCAATCTCTTTCTAAAAAGAAAAGGGGATATAGATATGATAGGATAAAAGAATAGATTATTGAACCTACTTTTTTTTTTCGAAACAGGGTTTCTCTGTGTAGCTTTGCACCTTTCCTGGAACTCGCTTGGTAGCCCAGGCTGGCCTCGAACTCACAGAGATCCGCCTGCCTCTGGCTCCTGAGTGCTGAGATTAAAGGTGTGCGCCACCACCGCCCGGCTTTGAACCTACTTTTAAAGAGCAACAATTCGTTTGAAATGTTTTATGTTGCTATGGATTTTGGTTTATTGATACAAATTTAAAGATAATTTTGTTACACTGTATATATATATATATATATATATATATATATATATATATATATATTATTCCTGTTGAAGGTATTAAGTTTATGTACCTCATTTAAAAATGTAATATATAGTTAAGAAATACAAATTAATAGTTAATTGTTTTTTGGTTTTTAGAGATGGGTTTCTATGCATAGTTTTGGTGCCTGCCCTGGATCTCACTCTATAGACCAGGCTACCCTCAAACTCATAGAGATCCACCTGGCTCTGCCTCCTGAGTGTTGGGATTAAAGGCATGCTTCACCACCACCCAACTAATACTCAAATTTATAGTCATGTTAGTTAAATTTTTTTAGATATACAGAGATATATTTCAAGTGGGTAGGTAATCGTCAAACACTTCAAAGACATACAAAATACGGCATTTGAAGTGTTTTAAGAACTTAGACTTTTCTGGACATTGAGACATATCTGCTCCTGGCAGCACCAAACTACTTTAGGGAAGATGATGGGCATTGAAGAAACTCTGCTTTCTTTATGGCAAAAGTTAGCCATTGAGGGAAAAAAAAACTGCTCTTGCCTGGATTGCTCGATAGTATGTCAATTAACTTGGACATGAAGGACCCATAGGAAAATGAACACTGCACTTTTCAAAAACAAGGCTTGGTGGTCCTCCAGGTTATTGCTTTGCAGAGGAGACTGCCAGACATTGTTCAGGAAACAGGGAGAAATGACTGAGAAACTATAGGCAGATAGGCTGAAGATAGATGCCCCAACATTAAGTAGGAACTTTGGGTGATTTTCCAGGCAGCCAGATGTCTCTGTCATTTCTAGAATTTTGGAAGTTGCCCACAATGCACTTCCTCTTTACTGAGGTAATATTATATCTTTCTCGGGTCTTTGATGGAGTTGGACTAGATAGTTATAACTATAGCTTTTCCTTAGTTATGATAAAAGATAATTTAGATATAAAACTTTATGTCGGGCGAGGGTGGCGCATGCCTTTAATCCCATCACTTGGGAGGCAGAGGCAGGCGGATCTCTGCTAGTTCGAGGCCAGCCTGGGCTACACAGTGAGTTCCCAGAAAGGAGCAAAGCTGCATAGAGAAACTCTCTCTTAAAAAAAAAACCCCAAAAAACAAACAAACAAACAAACAAAACAAAAACATTAGATTCACAAATATAGGATAGATTATAGGATATTTTCTTTAATTTTACCAAATACAAATAGATTAGATACTGTAATTCTTGCTTGATAACTTTTGTTTTATAAAATTTTACTGTTAATGTTAAAACTCTCCTTCTTGATTAGACAGACAAGGGGAAGTGCTGTGGGATGTCTTTGTGTATGCTGTGAATATTGGTTGTTCCAATTTGTTAATAAATAAATCTGCATTGACCTATGGCAGGGCAGAATGGAGCCAGGTGGGAAATCCAAGTGAGAGAGAGAAGAAAAGTCGGGTCAGTGCAGATGCTGTGAGCTGCTGCCAGGAGAAGAAAGATGTGAGAGAATAAGTAATTCCACAAAGCCATGCAGCAACATGTGGATTAATAGGAATGGGTTGAGTTAAGATGAAAGAGCTAGCTAATATAAGCTAAAGCCACAGGCCATAAGATTGTAATTAAAATAAGCCTGAGTGATTACTTTATAAGTAGCTGCAGGACCATGGGTGGGAGAAATTCATCCCAATTGCAGGGCCAGGCAGGAAGAGAAAAACTTCCACCTACAAACTCTACTTGCACAATGCAATATGAACTTTACAACACTAGATCTTTTCTGAGTTACTGATCCCACTTCCAATGTCTCTTTATCTGGGATATATGCTATAGGGAGGCAGCCAATGCCTGAGATACTGCTGTGTGATTCCATGTGTTTCCCCCCAGTTATCATCTCCCTGTGAAGACAGCAAGTATGCAGCTATGTGGAGTGTTCTGTAGGGACCAGCTGACCTGTGCAAGAGTACCTGAATAGCAAAGTGAGGATTAAGAAAGAAAAAGACAAAACACAGAAGATATAATCAGGAGGGCTCTCAGTGAATGCTGCAGCAGCCCCGAATTTATTTATCCTAGCCTTTTTATATCCAAAACAAGGTAGGGGGGAAAGAACTTCTTACCATGGTTCAAGGAATAAACAAGCATAAACACCTCTTAATTATCAAAACATTTAGTAATCACACTTTTGACCAAACACCCTATTACTTGGCATTGATGAGCAAGACATCTAGTAACCAGTTCTTTGCCCAAACATCCTGTTATTCAGCCTTGAGGAGCAAAGCCAAACTTTAACTCTCTTTACTTAAGTCAAGATGGAAACAAGGCACAAGCTGGAGTCCTTGTGGGGTCTCAATATTCCCCCCTTTATTTTCTAAGGGTGCCCTGAACCCCTCAGATGACTGTTCCTGTATTACATTGCCTTTTTCAAATAACCAGTCTTATCCATCTTAGTCTGATGAATTCCATCATTCATTCACTGCTTAGGTAGTAAAATGGTAAAAAGGACTTATCTGTCTTTAACTCCCAGCCTCTAGAAAATTTCAAGGGAGGGTGCAGAGCTTAACTCGATGAGCTCTGAACCAACTTTCTACCAAGAGTTCACAAATAACTTCACAATAATAGACAAGCAAATAATACCTAGCAATACACATGTTCCTATGGCTGCAATACACCCTAATAAGGGAGTAAAGGATGACTAAGATGGAATGACCTTCTTAAATTTGTCAAGGATATCTTTAGCAATTTTAGCTGCATCAAAATCCAAAATTTCCTTTTTAACCACATCAAATCTAAGGACTCAATAGCATCACACCAAATTCCTCTCAGGTGAGCTCTAACCTTTTTCCATGCAGTAACCCTTGTATTGTGAAAAGAAGAGATTACAAACAATAATGGGATTCTAGTATGATTATTAAAAATGGACACACAATTGGTTAATTACAATTCTCATAACTTACATTAAAAAGAGGGTGCATTAACAGAAGCTAATAATGATCTATTCAAGAAACAAGAAAATGTGTCTTTTTGTTGTTGGTATGGGAAGAGTAACTCCATAATTCTGAACGTTTTTATTTTCCCCTTTCTAAAATCCAAAGTATCACTGCCTCTGGCTTCCAAAGATAATTTGAGTTGCTCCATTCCCCCAGAACCAAATACCAGCAGCAAATCTTTAATCCAACTCTTTCTCATCATTTTGGAGGGCCTCTTCAGTACCTTCTAATTTAGTTTCCTGACCAGTCTAGCACATATCTGAAATCCAGTGATACTATACTGAAGATAGGATTCAGCCACACATCACCTTCATAATAGTGTTGGATTGCTCCAACAGGTCTCTTTCCCACAGAGGGAAAATCTCTGAGGCACTTGTTTTCAGGCCTTCTATTTCCTTTTGAAAGAGTTAAACATGAGAAAGAGGAACGAGTACCAGTCTCAGACCCCCAAACCCTCAGCCTCAGCAGAACGTGAGAAAGAGGAACGACTATCAGTCTCAGACCCCCAAACCATTAGCCTCAGCAGAAATATTCTTGTGATATTTCTTGTGACATCCTGTAGCCTCAGCAGAATAATCTCGTGACATTATCTGGGTCTAGCAGAACATCTTGTGGCTATTCTAGGAAGAAAGGCAGCCCCATTAGAATATCCCCATAGCTGTACTCCCCCTCCCTGGTACTGATTTTTAAACTAGCCATTTATGTATTGCTCTGATTGCTATGCTAATTTTGTGGTTTTTGCCTTTAAAAGATGCCTGCAATTATTGTTCTGGGCTCCTCTCATTGAATAGTGCAGAGGGACTGCATACGCAAATGAATGCATCACCTGGTCTGGAGTCTGGGTTTCTGGGGAGCACACCTGAGAGGATAGTGCCCTGAGTCTGGGGTCTATCACTTTTGGCAACAAAAGATGAACACTATAATGGCAAAAGTGACCTCCTTGTCCCAAGATAGAGTGTGGATAAATGGGCAAACAACTAGTCACTGGTTTATATTGGAAAAACAGATAGGCATTTCTCAGCTGGATCCAGAATAATTAATACTCACAGAGGTCTGGAAATGGTGTAGCATGTCTATCAAGAAGCTGAGAATCATTAACCATAACCATAGACTCCTTCCTTTTCCAGACTAGAGGATGAAATACTGGGGGATCAGGAACATGGGTTCAGTAAATCTCACTCCAACCCCTCTGGGAGAGCATCAGCAACCACAATATCATCTGGACTGGATTCCTCTCTTCTGTACACCACACCAAACTCAAACACACCCTCAACCCCATATCAAAAGAGGGTTGTGTCCCTTCCATAACGCAGTGCAAAGGTCCTTCCATTTCACCTCAGCAGAAGTTGTTCCAGTGCCATCATGCCAAAAATCTATATGTGGCAGATTGCAAAAATCTATATAGGCATCCAATTTCAAAATATTTCAAACAAAGAGGGAATAATTGAATGCATTATATGGATATAAGTCCCCCTTTTTATTTTTTTGAAGATGGATCTTGAGATTGCCATGGGCTCTTTCAACAACACCTTGTCCTTTAGGATTATAAGGAATGACTGTGTTATGCTCAATTTTCCGTTGGAAACAAAATTGCTGAAAAGCTTTACTAATATATCCCAAACCATTATCTGTGTTTATAATTTTAGGAATCCCCATATATGAAAAACTTTTTAAGCAATGAGCTATCCCAGGCTTGGTATCTTCCCCAATTTGCCCAATAGCCATCAAAAAACCTGAATAGGTACTGACTGTAAAATGCACATATTTTAATTTGCCAAATTCTGCAAAATGAGTAACATCCATTTGCCATAAATGATTGGGAAGACAGACTCAAGGATTTACCCCTAAGGAAGGCACAGGCAAATACTGTGGACACACATCACATTGTTTAACAATCTGACTAGCAACTTCCCTGGTAAGGCCAAATAGTTTTCTTAAATGTCTGCTATTCTTATAATGAAGGGCATGTGACTATTGAGCCAATTCTACCTGGGACAAGGTGACTATCTGGAAAACCATAGTCACAGCTCAAAATTCTACTACCTGAGCTGAAGCTGGAGCTGTTTGTACTGCATAACCTTTACCATTAATGACATAAGCAACTCTTCCATTAAAGGAACCATCAGTAAAAACAACATAGCATCTTCTATGGGATCTTTTATCACAACTTTAGGAACTATAAATGAATGCATTTGGGTGAATTGAAACACTCAATCAGCTGGAAAATGATTATCAATTTGGCCCCAAAACTGAGCAAAAGCAATTACACAAAATTATTGATTTTAAAATAAACAATCAACTTGTTGTTTAGTAAAAGGAATGTTGATCACACTTTGCTGTGGGATGTTCTGTATGGCAAATGTGTTGCTAATAAAACACTGATTGGCCAGTGGCTAGGCAGGAAGTATAGGCGGGACTAACAGAGAGAATAAAAAGAACAGGAAGGCGGAGGGAGTCTCTGCCAGCCACCGCCATGACAGGCAGCATGAAAAGATGCCGGTAAGCCATGAGCCACGTGGCAAGGTATAGATTTATGGAAATTGATTAATTTAAGCTATAAGGACAGTTAGCAAGAAGCCTGCCACGGCCATACAGTTTGTAAGCAATATAAGTCTCTGTGTTTACTTGGTTGGGTCTGAGCGGCTGTGGGATTGGCAGGTGAGAGAGATTTGTCCTGACCATGGGCCAGGCAGGAAAACTTAAGCAACAACACTTGGTTTTCTACAAAAAATATCACTTAGAATCTATCCAGGTTTTCTGTGTTAAACAAGCTACTGCTTCATAATAAGAGTTCAACACTCAGGCAAAAGACCTCCTCACCATGGTTCAAGGAACAAATGAGAATAAACATCTCCTTATTATCAAAACATCTAGTAAACACACCTTTGTCCAAACATCCTGTTATTCAGCCTTGAGGAGAAAAGACAAGCTTGAACTATCTGACCTTAAGTCAAGATTGAATCAAACCACAAGCTGGAGTCATGGTGGCTCCCACAAGTATGTCCTTATGTTTCTCTCAATTTCCTCAGGATCTATTGTAAAGTCATCCCTTTCATATCTAGCTTCATTAATTTAGATATTCTCCATCATTTTGTTGACTAATTTGTCTAAGGCATTGTGATCTTCTTGATTTCTTTGAGGAAACAACCTTTCATTTCTTTTATTCATCATTTGGTTTATATTGTTGCTGTTTGTTTCTAGTTCATTGATTTCATCCTTTATTTAAATAGCTATGATTTTTCAGTCCTCTTATTTCTTTTTATCTACTATTTTCAAGTATTGTTTTTCTAGAGATTTCAAATGTATATTATAATTATTATTTTTTTTAATGTATTTTATTTTATTTTACAATATAATTCAACTTTACATATCAGCCATGGATTCCCCTGTTCTCCCCCATCCCACCTCGCCCCCCACTTCCCAGCCCACCCCCCATTTCCATCTCCTCCAGGGCAAAGACTCCCCCGAGGATTGAGATCAACCTGGTGGGCTCAGTCTAGGATGGTCTAGTCCCCTCCTCCCAGGCTGAGCCAAGTGTCTCTGCTAAGCCCCAGGTTTCAAACAGCCAATTCATGCACTGAGCACAGGACCCCGTCCAACTGCCTGGATGCCTCCCAAACAGATCAAGTCAATCAACTGTCTCACCCATTCAGAGGTCCAGTTAAGAAATCACTCCAGTATTTTTATGTAGGCATTCAGTGCTTGGAACTTGCCTCTTAGAACTGCCTACATTGTGTCCCATTGTTTGGATATGCTCTGTTTTCATTTTCATTCTTGGTTTCTGTCTTAACCCACTCTTCATTCAGTAGTGAGTTGTTCAGCTTCCATGAGTTTGTATATTTCCTGTTGGTATTGTTGATATCCAGCTTTAATTCATGGTACTAGGATTGAGTCTATGGTATTATTTCAATTTTCTTATAACTGTGGACAGTTGTTTATTCCTTATTTGTGGTCAATTTTGAAGGAAGCTTTGTGAATTCTTGGAAAAAGGAATATTCTTTAGTGTTTGGTTGTTATATTCCATAGATGTCCATCATGTCTATTTTATTCATGATGTTACCTAACTCCAGTGTTTCTTTGTTTAGAATATGTCTGGAAGACCAGTCTATTTGTGTGATTAGGGTATTGAAGTCACCGAGTATCAGTGTTTGTATCAATATGTGATTTTAGCAGCAGTACTGTTCCTTTTGCAAACTTTTGTGCCTGGCATTTGATGCAATGCTTAGAATTGTTGTATGTTTTCTTTATATTTTCCCTTTGATTATTATGTAATATCCTTCTCAACCTATTCTGTTTAGTTTGGGTTTGAAATTTATTTTATCATCTAATATAAAAATAGCTATGCCTGCTTTCGTCTCAGATTCATTTCCTTATAATATTTTATAATCTTTTTAAAGTGTGCAATGACTGACCTTGATTGTGAAGTGTGTATCTTGGAAGCATCAGAAAAATGCACCTTGTTTTTTACTCAATCTGTTAGTCAATACAGGATGTTAGTAGAATATTAGACTCTCCTGTCCCATAGTTAAAATGATTAAATTATTATTTTCAACATGATTCTAAAACAAAAAATATCTATACTGTGAGAAATTTTAATTTCATTTTTAATATTAGATTAAAGCTGAGAGTAAGAAAAATTATATCCATACATTCATTGTCATTCAAGTACAAATTAATTTATTCAATTTTTTTATTAGAGGACAATTTTTTTAATCTCTATTAATTTTATTGTCCAAATTCACCTTTGCTCAAGTATTTTTATTCTTTGGAGGGGGCTAGCCTTAACACACGTTCCCTTAACTAACATATTTGGTATACTCTCTCTCTCTTTTTATTCATTTTATATACCAACCACAGACCCCCCACCTCTCTTCCCTCCTCCTGCTCCATCCCTGCCTTCCCCCCTCCCCAACCCATCTCCAACAGGGTAAGCTCATCCTCTCCTCCAACAATATAAGTTCTCCCATGGGAGGACAGCTAAGTCTGTTACATTTGCTTAAGGCAGGACCAAGCCATTCCTGGACTCATCAAGGGTGAACAGGGTGTCCTACCACAGGTAATGGGATCCAGAAAGCCAGTTCGTGCACCAGGAATAGATCCTTATTGCTGGTGTCCCCTCAAACAGACCCAGCTACACAATCATCTCCCATATGCAGAAGGTCTATTCTGGTTCCATGCGGGATCCACAGTTATAGAGTACAACTCTTTAAAAAAAAGTTTGATGTGAATTGAAGGATAATTAATTTCACAACATATTTAATTACTTAGTAAGGAAAGCTAAAGAACAACATTAAAAATATAGAAGATATAAATTAACTTTAAATGCCAATTAATAGAACTGCATTGTTGTTTTCTATATTATAGTGAAATTACATCATTATTCCCTTCAATTCTCTCTGACTAAATGATCCTGAATACCTATTTTTCTCTATTACAAACTCATGGACTCTTTTTTTAAGTTGTTATTACATATATACATTCAAATATCTGTGAGTACATATTAGGAATATAAATGTATGTATAATTCCTATACATAATATATACCTTATATAATATATAACCTATACATATAATTTCAATTATACCATATAAATTATGTACTATATGATTCATGTATATGAATGTATATAAATATACTATCCTAAATTGTATATGAATACCATTTTGTCTTACAAATCATTTAGTGTGCTCTACCTCATAGAAGACTTTTTCTTCCTCTGTCAGCTTTAGTTTGTTCCCTGTAATCCTTGAATGGTTGAGGTCTAATGAGGTTTGCCATTCACATCTGCATGCCTATTGCTGGCTTCCTAGTTTAGCTCATATTTATGAAGTCATGTTGATCAGACATTATGTGTCTTTATGGATAATGTATAACATTCCTAAGAGACATAATCTCACAGCAAACTCTCATGTCCTCCAGCACTTAGATTGTTTTTGTCCCATCTTCATCAATGAAACCTGAACCTTAGGGGAGTATTTACTGTAAATGTATCAATTGGAACTGGGATCCACAATTATTCAATTTAATTGCTTATGGCCTGGTATAATTGCATGCATCTGTTTCAATATGACATAACCTTAAAGGGATCTGAAGAATAGACTTCATTGCATGTATGAGGAACAAATGTTTAGAATGTTTTTGGGACTATGCTATTTTTGGTATTGTGTTCCACAGAATATTGTGTACCTTAATAAACTTATCTGGGGTCAGAGACAGAACAGCCACAATATTAAACATGAGGATAGGCAGTGGTAGCATACGCCTTTAATCCTAGCATTCCAGAGACAGAAATCCCTCTGGATCTCTGTGAGTTCAAGGCCACATTGGAACGGCCAGGCGTGGTGACACACGCCTTTAATCCCAGTAAACCAGCCTTTAATCCCAGGGAGTGGTGGTAGAGAGCAGAAAGGTATATAAGGCGTGAAGAAACTCGAGGCATTTGGCCTGGGTAGGCATTTGGCCTGGAGAAGCATTTGGGCTGGTTAATCATTCAGGCTTCTAGCAACAGTTCAGCTGAGATTCATTCTGGATGAGGACTCACAGGCCTCCAGTCTGAGGAAACAGGACCAGCTGAGAAGTTTGCCAGGTGAGGTTAGCTGTGGCTCGTTCTGTCTCTCTGATCTTCCAGTATTCACCCCAATACCTGGCTGAGGTTTGATTTTATTAATAAGAACTTTTAAGATTCATGCTACAATTTTATTAAAGTGGCAGTTGTAGCTTCTCCTCTGAGATCCAAGACTTAACTAGTTCTTGGTTGTTGCTTTGGTTTCCATAACTAGGGTTGGTTTCCCTCATGAAGCAGTAATTATGTTCAAATACTGCTAACAATAGCATTTATGCAACCTCCTAGCCTAGTATATACACATAAGAGCAAATGAGTCAACACAGCTAGGACAAAACTCACAGTAGTAATAGTCTAACAGTTTTATACCATTTTGCTTTCATTTAAAGATGTGGAAATAGAAAATATTTTACTTCATATATTGTATGTATTTGTATGAAATGGTGATGAATTCTGCAGAAATATGTAATAATAAAGTGGCACATTGTAACCTATTCATGATTTTAAATGAAGAGAATATACTAATACAAGGAAAAGTAGTTATTGGAAGAAGCATTCAGATAAATGATGTGCAAATGCCCAGATTAAAAGGGACCAGGGGTAGTAAGCAAGATTTAAAACAGGTGGAAATGTGATATACATCATATTAGGGCAAATAAGGGATCCATGAAATTAGACCTAGTTACTTGTTCTGATTGACTGACATTTGACATTGGGTAATAAAATATAATTCGTAGTTAGTCTACATTCTAACTTAGCATGCAACATATTATTCAATGACTGATGAAATATTATGTTCATAAAAGATTACATTTACATTTTGAAAATCCAATGTTCTTCAGTATAATTACATAAACATAGATGAAGCCATGATAATTTAATGAAGGGTCTTGAGACCTTAAGAAACAGATGGATGTTCTTGTACAAATCTGGTTTATAAAAAGTTGAATATCAAATAAAATTTTGATCTACATATTTTACCACAGTTATTGAAAGACAAGATAAAATTTTACTAAGAAACACTTTCAAAATTTAAAGCATATGATTAGTACCATTGGAAAAGAGAATATACTTGATGCTTTCAAGCAATTTAAATTAATAACATGAATCTTACAGCCTCTATTATAGAAGAATATGATGCGGTGGTGGGACTGGTCATTTTTAATCCCAGAAGAGGTGGTGTGAGGCTGTGCATCTCAGAAAAGCAGAGGAAGATGTAGGTAGATCTCTATGCATTCAAAATATCATGATATTCACAGAAGGTTTCAGACAAGCCCAGTAACATACTGAGGTACTGCTCTTATGAAAATACCACCTGGATTTCAAGTGTGGATAACTCCAATAGCTCCAGTATAAAGAGGCTCTAGTACAATTGGATGACTGTAGACAGAAATTTTCCTGTAAGCAGATGACCATGTAAAAGCACAAAGAATCAAACCCATACTCTAATTGCATAACACATATTTGCAGTAGAGATCAACTGGACTTCATCTTTGAAATGCATGTCTTAATATGAGAACTATGTTGAGTTTTGAACTAGGTTTTGAGAGGGTTATTCCTCCTAGTATGTGGCCTGTTCCTGATATGATGAACTGAGCTCTTTTCTGGCCTTATTAAGATAATATAGCACTTAGGGACAAAAATGAAGCCAAGTAGGGCTGCACTAGAAGCCAAGATAGAGAAGACTTCCATAGTCACCATGACCTTCCCCTTGGTGCTGTGGTAGACAGGGAGGAATGTGACCCAGACACAGAAGAACACCAGCATGCTGAATGACAGGAATTTCGCTTCATTGAATGTATCTGGCAGATTCCATGACATGAAAGCCATAGTAAAACTCCCAAGTGCCAAAGAGCAGAGATATCCCAGTATACCATGGAAGGCAAAATCTGAGCCTTTGTTACACACAAGGATGATATGTCCATGTTCAGCATGAACATCTTGGTCAAGGTAGGGAGGAGAGGTCCCTAGCCAGATTCCACAGAGGACAAGGTGAATCAGAGTACATAGTGGGATGATGAAGTTTGGAGCCTTGGATATTATTAACCACCTAACCATTCTCCCTGGAAAAGTAACCTTGAAGGCAATAAGCACAGTGATAGCTTTGGCCAACACAGTGGCAAGAGCCACAGTGAAAGCACCTCCAAATGTAATTTGCTGCAGGATACAGGTTGTGGCGTTGGGATGGCCAATGAAGAGCAAGGTACATAGGAAACAGACAGTGAGTGTGATAAGCAATGTGTAACTAAGGGTCCTATTATTATCTTTGACAATTGGAGTGTTTCTGTGCTTCACAAAGAGGCCAAGAACCACAGATGTGAGTACAGAGAAGCACAGAGAGCTATGGTTGTGAGAGACATCCCCAAGGGGTCCTCATGGTTAAGAAAACTCACAGCTTTCTGGAGGCAGTGTTTCTTCTCTGTCTCTGCATAATGACTCTCTGGACACTTGATGCACTTTTCCATATCTCATCAGAAATGAAGGTGAGATTGAATCCAAGCTGAAGTTATCCCTTTTATTCTAAGCCATTTTTCTGTACTTTTGGAGAGAACTGCTATCTACATCACTTTCCTTTTTTCTCAGGGACAAAGAAGCACAAACTCTGTAGTGAACATTTTCATTTTTATACCACCCAACTTTCTTATCTGATATTTCAGTTATTATTTATGTGAACATATAAACTGTGTTGATCCAACTCAGCCCTCTTTTCTCTTGCTCCATTCCTCAACTTCTCCCACTTTTAATTCCCAACTTAATGTGATCTGTTATCTCTTCTTTTTACATTTTAATACTCACTGAGTCTATTCAGTGATGCTAGTATTTACATATTATGGGGGCAACACATGGAATAGGGACCACATTTTAGAGTCCACAACCTTAAAGAAAAAGTGATATTACTCTTTTGGTAGTAGTTATCAATTACTAGTAGCTTCTCATACAACCCATCTTCTTTATAGTGATATACATTAAATACACCTTACACTTTTCTCTCTTATATACCTTCAAACCTCTTGTGCCATTGGTGTATCTCTTCTGGAAGTTAATTACAACACATAAACATAGTTTATTTCTGAAACCACATCATAAGTCATACCACATTATTAATATGAATAGTGCAAAAGAGGGAGTATGCTCTTGTAATTATTTTCATAAAATACTCTTCTTAAACATAGGGTTTCAATTTTCTTATCACTATAAAATGCTTCCTGTTTTCTAATATTGACTATTCTCTGTGAAAGCTTTAGTAAATAGGCATTACTACATCTTTACAGGCTTGCCTAGTGCACTAGTGAATAGTCCTCATATCAACTGGGGAAAGGTCAGATCTATTGAGACAGTTTTTCGGTATGAAATAAAAGAGTGTTATAATATTTTGCTCTTGAAAATTCATAAAATTCACCTTGTATTTGAAGTACAAGAACAGTGATTTATGCACGCCTGATTTCCACTGTCATTTGTTTTGTATGATTGTAAAAATAAACTCATCACTAGATTTTTAATTTCATTTTGTTGAAAAATTTTATTAACATATTATTGAATTCACTTTAGTAGAATAAAACTTACTTCTATATACCTTGTAAATAATGTTTCCTTCAGTTATTGTGACACATTGTTGTATCTGTTCTTCGGACCTACTTTCAAGGTATAACCTCAGGCTCTGCTATTTCCTTCTCTTTTATGTGAAGGTGTTCATTTTGTTTTAGTTTTCTAAGTTTTAATGGATGCCTCACATGTATAACTCCATTCCTTACTAAAGGCACATGACACATGTAATAAAAACTACTCTGTGTGTGTGTGTGTGTGTGTGTGTGTGTGTTTGTGTGTGTGAATATGTGAATGCATATTCACCAAAAGTATGTTCCTTTTGAATAACAGCTTGAGGGCACAGTCTTTTACATCTCTATGTGAGAAATCCATGAAAGAAGTTGCAGAAAGAATGTAAAAGTCAGAGGTCAGGAAATACTTCAAGGGAATGGTAACTTCCAGACACAGCTGGGCAGTTGAGTATATAAATTCAAGGTTTGATATCATGCATATAACATGTGAAAGCTCAGGGCAGACCAAATATCATTATGTATGGAGAGTTGGCGTAAAGTACTACACTTAACTGAGAAGCTATTTGACCTCATAGCTGCTATAAGGGGAAGACAATTTAAACTTTAAGAATGTGGCAGTAGGAATTAGTCCATATTGCATCAGGGACTCCATTCCAAAGAGTATTTGGGTAGCAGAAACTGAATTCAATGAGTTTTTCTTTTTTTTGTCTAATAAGAGATAAAAGAAGTTAGGTAGGAAAGTGAAATATTTGGGAAGGTGTGAATATGATCAAAATAAATAGTATGAGATTCTCAAAAAATAGAAAACATTTCAAAATTTCAAAATTGAAATTAACCTGGTCACAAATTTAGTATTAGGTATGGAAATACTAGCTTTTAAAGATTTTTCTTCCCAATGAAACATGCTGTGAATATGTTCATGACCTATTTTTCTAAATGGAGATTCTATATTCCATCGCAGCTCTTAGGTCTTGGTACAACTCTCAGTAACAGACTGTTGGCACTGCTTTGAGGATATTGTTTTATATACTGTTTCTCAGAATTGGAGCATAAAAATTGACATAATCCTATTCATTAAGGAAATTTCACATGTTAGTTATGTTGTCCAGTCAATAAATATATAGTGGGGATATCAAACACAAATTGCTAATTTTCTGTTCTTGCTGGGAAGAATCATTATTAAAACAACCTATCCTACATTTAGGTGAGTTCTAGTCATTATTGAAATACAGTTAGGAAAACATCCAATTTGTGCACTTTATTACTATGTGTTAAATTATGTGGGGAAATAAAGCATATTGATTAGTACAGATAAAAGGGGTTTCCTGCAGGAAACAATAGCTGAAGTTGATCATAAATGTAGATCAATTATAAATTTCAGTGCCTACTCTGTACTATTTCAAGACATGGTGATGTACATTTCATATCCTAAATAAGAGAAGCAATAGATTTTTCTAACTTCTCTATAGATATTTTTCAGTTTTTAAGATAATGCAGAATCCTGTAGAAATGTGGAACCATTTCTGTAAGATATATTCTTACCTGTCTCATTGGAAATCTCATTGTCTGCACAAGGAGTGCAATCATAGCAGCAAACAGCCTTGCCCTCTAGGGAAATTTTCCTGAGTCCAGGCCCACAGCTCTCACTGCACACAGAATGAGGAATCTGACAAAAAATGGAGCAAAGTTAGCAAATTCTCATGGTCTCAATAATATTTTTAATAATACATAATTAATTTGTAAATTTTATTCCTATAAATGTAGAAAAGGTATTTGAGCATCTGTGTTCTATACAAAATTGGTCTGAGGATTATCCCATTATTAGACATTTTGCATCGGAATGAGGTAGGGACAAGTTTCATGCAGGGAGGTCATAGAAGACATGACCTAGAATGTCAAATGGTCCTTCCAGATGGATCTTGTCTCTGTGCTTGCTTTTTCGTATGTTGAGAAAGTTTTATTTCCACCATGATTGTAAATCTTGCTTGTCAACTTGACAGAACTTATAAACACAGATATGTGACTGTATATTTCCTTATTGGTGGTGCTATCTTGAGAGTTATTGCAACTTTGAGAGTTGCAGACTTATAGGCAGAATTAATTCAGTGGTTTGGAATTTTGAAAATTTATGACCATCACCTAATTCCAGTATTCACTCTCTGCTTCCAGTGAGTGGACTGAGACATTTTGTTTCAGGTTCCTGCACATCTCTCCTCGGATTCCACACACTGGCATCCCTCCTGAGTATAAAGCACACTCGAAACTCCAGAAACATAAGTCAGATAAACTGTTCTTTCCAAAAGTAACTTCTGGTGATGGTGTTTGATCATGGCAAGAAAATATATCTTAATCAGTTTTTTGTTGTGAATGTAGAGATTTTCTACATAAGAGTGTCCTGTGAGACATTATGAGGATTGCATATACCACTTCTCAGGTGTACTTAATTTGTGTCAAATTGACAAAATTTAACCCATGCAACACTGAATATTATCAGACATTTAAATCTTAAAAATGTCCTTTTTTTTAAGAATCAGAGGATGATAAAGCACTGTCTTCTAGTAGTTATTATTTTGTCTTTGTCTACTGGGAATTTTATACTGGGATTTAATTTCAAAAGTAGAAGTTGTTATACTTTGGGATATATTTGTCTTATTATGATAAGTTTAATGCACTGAGATAATGTATAACCCACCTCTGAATATCTTTCTGGTCATTGTATCATCTTCTCATATAAAGTCAACTGTTGACTCTGGGGACCATTAGGCAAAAATTTTCCTACTTTCACTTTTAGTCCAAGACCCTTTGGAAAATTCCATAGTTGAGAATATCATACTTATCATCATCTAACTTCTGTTTCCATTCTAAAGCCATGTTGGCTCCCACATGGATATTCCTCAAGAAAGGATGAAGCTGAAAGTGTTGAAAGAATATTTTTTAATATAGGTTTGGGAGTTTGACCCCCACTGAATTATAGAATAACTCTCAGTGTTCATTATCTGTGGTATGGGATCCAATAATAATGGAGGTATCATTGAAGGTCAGCAATGATGATCTAAGTTAATGGGATACAATTCTACATCTGAGGAACAGTCAGCCTCAAGAACATCTTCTATATAATTTTAGGAATGGAATCGGTGAGTATTGATTGAAGCAAATCTCAATTTCTTTAAAAGAAAGCTATACCATTTACACACAGGGTTCATCCCAAATTTCACTGAGAAAAATGAGGGTACATATGACTAAATAGTAGTTCAAGGAAATCATTTATGTACTAATGACTTGGAATAATGAGCTTTCAGTATTTCACTGAGAAAATTCTTGTGTTTCTGGTGTAATCATTACAATGAAAAAATGTGCAGATATTTGTGACACAATTTTTATATTCATTAAAATCATTTTCTCCTTGCCACTAGCACCTTATTCTTCAGCAACATGAACACAACGATCTGCACTGACTTGGAAGATAGGATAACACATGAAGAATCTCCTGTGGATGGATACACACACACACACACACACACACACACACACACACACACACAAATGTATGTATATATGTATGTATATATATATACATATACTATATTAAAATATTGAAATATATAATACCTAGTTTGTTGCCTCTGAAGACTCTCAAAATTTCACATTGTTGATGCTCCAATACAATGGAAGGAATATTTCCTGCCAGGGGAAGAACACCATTCTTTCCCCATTTCCAAATGGTTGCATTTGTACTTGCTGAAGACTCATCTCATGGAGACTGTGGGCCACAGTATAGACAGCCTTGTATGTATTGTAGCTGTCTTCATTCATTTCCATGTCAAACATATGTCTAGGCAGTAATTCCAAGGAAGCATTGGGTTGGCAGTTCTCCAAGAGATGACAATCCAGCTCTGAAAATGAGCACTTGAAGAACAAAAACCACAATTTAGGAAGGTAATTGTCTTCTGGGTATTTATAAGGATTAACTATTTGGATAAAATTTTTAAATTCATCCACCTGCTCATGCTGTTGTGAAAAAATGAGACTTCCATGGAATGAATCCAGCAAGAAATAATCAGCGATATTAGTAACATCCCACTCAGAGGTCATGACCCAGACTTTCGTCGTCAAAATCGGTTGCCCTAGATTTGTCATTAAACATTGCAGTGAGTCATTGTCACCATAAATGATGATGATATTGGCCAATGTTTCCTGGATGATGCCAAGACTTTTCCAGTATTTGTATGAAAATGAATTCCAGGTGCTTTGGATCATTTCAACAAAAGCTATGCAGACTTGATTTTTTCCATCTTTTCTCTGATATCTGATAGAAACTGAGTCCCTCTGTGATCATCTGTGATAAGCAGACCAAACCAGTTCCAGCCAAAATGAAGCATCAAAGAGACCATGGCAAGAGACAGAGATGAGCCTTGGGGGGCTATCTGATAGAGAGAAGTAAACTGACCTCGGTCACTGAAGATAGGCTCAAAAGGACCAACAGTGAGCTGAAGAGAAAAAATTGGAATCAAGAGAAAGAGCAATGGCATTATGCACAATCCTTGTTCTTCAGAAACATAAATAAATGGTTAGCCCAATGATTGATTCACCCTGATTTTAAACGCAAATTTTGTGAGAGAAGTTTTCAGAAAATTGCTGGCCTATTTTCTACTTTTATTAATCCTCCTTGTCTACTCCAACTTCCCCTTTCTTTTCCCAGTGACTGAAAGAGAGGTCCATCTCCAATTGTCTAGACAATATTCATTGATATCTAACTAATCCAAATATACCTTTTTACCTATGGACACACCTGAAATGTCAGCAAAGGAGATCTGCATTTTTATCCCATACAACTCCACACCTGTGGAAATTTGTAGAGCTGAAGCAGTGTCCCAATATGGGCAGATTTTACCCACGATGGTCTTGTTATTGCAGCAGTTGACTTCTTCCCCTTTTCACAGTTATAATTACATTGAAGGCTCTGAAATCTACTCAGGCCTGTGAGCCAAAAAAGAGCATTCATAAGAATGTTTTTCTCACTGTATGGGATATTATAGAAGTCAAATCCCAGAAGATGAGGGTTCCTGTTGATCTTCTCAATGGCAAATACCAGGGCCAGAACCAACTGGTGTATTTTAAAATTATACCTGCAGAAATTGAATAAAAATACACCTGAGGAAGTTATAGACCACACAGATCTGCAGATTCCAACTACAAAGACTAAAGGACAGATTCCAGAATACCTTGGTGCAGCTGGGTATTTCTGTGTTTATGGAAACTGCAATGCCTCTATACATAAACACAAAATAGTAGAACTAAACCCCTAATCTTGACTGAGACTAAATGAAAGACATTTAGGGCTTTAAAAATGGTGGCGCAGGCCATTAATCCCAGCCCTTGGGAGGCAGAGCCAGGGAGATCTCTGTGAGTTCAAGGCCAGCCATGTCTCCAAAGCAAGTTCCAGGAAAGGCACAAAGCTACACAGAGAAACCCTGTCTCAACAAATTAGAAAAAATATGTCTCTGTTTGTCCCTAGCCCTAGAACTTCCAGATGCCTCAAAACGTTTTCATTGCCAAAGACAAATGGGTCTTTACCCAAATGTTGGAACCATGGAAATTCCCTGTGATACATTAGTCTAAATGATTAGATCCTGTAGCCATAGGATGGACTATCTGTCAAATATGTGTGGTGAGTACTGCTAGCTTAATAAAAGAATGCAATCTAGTTAAATGTGTTAAGATCTGATACTCATAGTATCTAGGAAAAATGAGGTGTTCTACTGAGGAAACAAAAATCATCAACTATTTAATGACTGTTTGACACAGTAAAAGACTCTACTCCTGGTCCCAACTTGATTTCAGTTTGTCATCATTCCAGCTGTCCCTCTTGCCTGATGATGACCTACAGGAGCTCAGACAAAGCTGTCACCAGATGAAAGATGAAACCAGGAATGTGGGAAATGCAATACTTACTTTTAATAAAATTATTTGTGCCTAAACCAGGAACCTCATCCCAGGTAGAGGAACTGATTGATCTAGCCTAGTATCTCATATGAGGAAAAGGAAACTCCACTACTATATACATGGACCATCAGTTGATATGATTTTACAAGTGGGTATGTCAACTGTGTGATCTATAGAGAAAGATGACTTCTCACTGCTGGAAAAAAGTACATTAAAAAATCTTGGCCCTCCTAGGGGCTATGTGGCTTCTCCTAGAAGCCTGTCCTCCATGGGCACACAGTTTAACTCATGGTCTCACAGATGCCACTGAAACTTATTGATGTTCTGATGACACATACCACAAACCAGTGCTACCTGAGACTGCAGGGTAAAGAAAAATGGTCAGTACAAAACTATATGTAGTCAGGAGATTTCCTATGTCCTGGCCTGATGGCAGTTGTGACAAATCTCTCCCAATGCATCCCCCAAGTAAACACACAGAGGCTTATATTGATTATAACTGCATGGCATTGGCTCAAGGTTTTTTGCTAGCTAGCTCTTATATCTTAAATTAGCCCATAACTATTAATCTATGTATCACCACATATTCTGTGGCTTTAACCACATCCCATTAAATGTTGCTCCTTGAGTGGCTCACTGGCATCTCTCCCTGCCTTCTTCCTGTCTCTCTCTTTGAATTTCCCGCTGCCTCTAAGCTGCCTTGCCATAAGCCAAATGGCTTTATTTATCAACCAATCAGAGCAACACATATTTGCAGTATACAGAAAGACATTCCTCCATCACCTATGTGTTGATGGAAGGTACCAGGGGAAAAGTTCATTCTCTCAGAAGTAACTGGCTGGATTCTGGTAACAAACCTTCACCAGGCTATTCCCCTGGGTACCACAAACTTTCTGAGTTTTTCGGACCAAGGTATTTTATACCTATACTCAACACACTAGCATGGCATATCACAGCGATATACCAAGATTGTGTTAAAGTAAATTGAAAACAGAGAGTCCTTACCCAGGATGGGATCCAAATGAAAGACCAACACCCTGTCAAACGTTGGAAAAACTGACTTCAACCAAGATCTAGCTTTCTGGGAACGGGAAAAATACTTGCAACTTTCTTAAAGATACCATTTTTGAGTGGTTAGAAGTGATCTCCACATAGACTAAAAGTGTTCATATAGTAGCTAAAATGCTCAGGCATAAATGGGAGCTCCAATTTTGTTTCCTTCCAGCAATAGGGTCCAATAAAATCCTGATTTTCTTTCTTTCTTTTTTTTTTTTTTTTGTTTTTTGAGACAGGGTTTCTCTGTGTAGCTTTGCGCCTCTCCTGGAGCTCACTTGGTAGCCCAGGCTGGCCTCGAACTAACAGACATCCGTCTGGCTCTGCCTCCTGAATGCTGGGATTAAAGGTGTGTGCCACCAAAGCCCGGCAATATCCTGATTTTCATAGCCCAAACCCACTTAATAAATAGCTATGGCTTTAGACATAGAGCAGAATCTTCACGGTGTATCTAGACCTCAGAGTTCTGAGCTTGCAGAAAGAATGAACAGGACGTCAAATGAAACTCCAACAAAATTCTCATTAGAGTCCAGAAAAAGGTGGATTGGCTTCCTCCTTTAAGGTGCCTCAGTTTACTGTTCCCCATATAGGGAGGGATTAAGTACCCATGCGATTATATTTGGAAGAATTCCCCACCTGCTTCCCAGGCTCAGAGACAAGCAGTTGACAAAACTCTTTAATCATTACCTTATCACTTCACTAAAGGCCTTCCAGTTCTCCACACAGGCTATTCCCTGAAGTATCTGAGATACACAGCCATCTTCTGAGTCCACCACCAATTTCACCTTGTTTAAGTAGAGTGATATCCTCTGTGTCAAGTGAGTAGCCAAAGGGACACTAGAGCTAATCTGTTAAGGACCTTACAAGGTCATTCTCTCCACTCCTCTGGTGGTGAATGTAGGTGCTCTTACATCACAGACCCACTATACCTAGATAAAGAAAGTGGAAGCCACAGATGCTATTCTCAAATGGAATGTCTCTGAACTATGGGCCCATTAATAATAAGGTTTCATTGGTCCCGGGTTCTTGCACTCCCTGGTCTTATATCTCTTACTGAATCTTGTGTATTTCACTATCGTTATGAACACAGGGTGTAGCTAGAGTTTTCCTACCTGGCCCACAGTCAGGACAAATCTCTCTCACCCGCCAGTCCCACAGCCACTCAGACCCAACCAAGTAAACACAGAGACTTATATTGTTTACAAACTGTATGGCCGTGGCAGGCTTCTTGCTAACTGTTTTTATACCTTAAATTAATCCATTTCTATAAATCTATACCTTGCCACATTGCTTGTGGCTTACCGGCATCTTCACATGCTGTTTGTCATGGTGGCGGCTAGCAGCGTCTCCGGCTCAGCCTTCCACTTCCCAGAATTCTCTCCTCTTTGTCCCGCCTATACTTCTTCCTGCCTGACCACTGGCCAATCAGTGTTTTATTTATTGACCAATAAGCAACATGTTTGACATACAGACCATCTCACAGCAACAGGGTCACAGTCCAAGCCTCACTGCTCTCAGGGCTGGACTGGAGATTGAGGATGACAGATACATGGAAGGTAATATCTAATATGACTACAGATCAGCTGCCTTTATCTCATTTTGACCTTTACTTGCTGATGCCTACTTTATGTGTTTTTCTGTACTGGAGAAATGAAGGACATGAGAGTTTATCTTTTTAGATAGTAATACAGAGTTTACGATTCCATGCATTCCCTGTGGCTTTGTACCATAGTTGCCAGCATCAAGGAGGTTTCCATTGTAAAACTGGAGAGTCCTAAAAAGATTGATTTAAAAAGATTCTGGTCTTTGGGAAATAGGAATAACCTAAGAAATCAGACTCTATTCTGCAGGTGGGACCTTAGGGATAGAGTTATATCATTCCCATCATAATCAGCCAGAATTGTGGGTTACCTTTATTAACATTAATTAACTAATTAATTAATTAATTAACCAGTCAGACTGGGGGTAGCCTTAATTAACATTAGGAGACTTACCAAGGGTAAAGAAATCTAATATCCCAAATTTATAACCTACACACACTTCCTTATTTGGATAGCTGATTTTCAGCCTAATGGGATGATTTATAATATACATATGCAATATTACTGGGCCTCTGGGACTACTTGGTGGACATATACAAATGGTTTGACTCAATGACTCTTCTAATTGTTTCCAAACTAAGTAGATGTGCTGATCAGAACTTAGAGGCATTAAAAGTTCCTGTTTCTGAATTAAAAAACAGATTTCTTTGCAGAAATGTTCCTGCAAATTTGGAGAGGCTTAGAGTTCTCATGAAATATAGGAAAGTATGTATGGATTTGGGAGAAACCTGGCTTCTCTTTACTAACTGGTCAGGAGCAAATAGAGAAGTTCTTGGCATGGATGTTGAAATGTTTGCTCCCCTGGCAAACTACTCTGCTATCAGCACTGGGTGGACATCTAACTCTCATTCTGATTGGATCATAATCTAAAATAGTCATGACTTGGTTCATTCTCTGAGAACAGTGGTGAATTTAGCAGTGCCCCCGTCCTTAGGCCTCCAGAGCTTAACACAACTGACTGGATGGTGGAAGTGTCATTCAGCTTGTAAAGCTCAGCAAATGGACAGCACCACCTGATGAAAATGAAAACAACACACATAGTTTTCAGAAAGACTCTAAATGTACTAAAATTCCTTTTTGCTTCTGTAGTTCCAATTCTAGCTAACTGTTCTTGTTAACTGATGTATTTTAACACAGAACATGTTTTTTTGTACTTAAAAGCTCATCCTGAGAATGTCTCCATGCTACCCTAGGATTCTGATCACCCATTATAGTTCCAGGCTGGCTAAGAAAGGTTTTCTATTGGCTTAAATCATGTTCCCAATTTCTCCTCTGGTGAATACCCTAAACATTAAGTTGTATACATGAAACCAGGAATAAAAATTAGTTGACATCATCCAGTTATGAGCCCTGCAATATGCAAAAATAACTAACCTAATAAGACATGCCCTCTGATGCAATAGCAAAAGGAATGTTACATGAATATTCCAATAATTTTCTGTTTGGATCGAGGGTATGTTCCACAAGAAGAAATCCATTCATAGCATGGTTATTTGGAACACAAAAGAGACCATAAGCCCAAGGAGAGAATATAATAATATTAATATGCTAAATGGACATAGAATTACCATGATTCCTATTAATTTATTTTTCAAACCCTAGAGGAGAACATTGATCCATTTTTGTCACAGAAACCTCTCCTGGTAGGTGTAAATTAACAGAGACCTTCAACTGATCATTTTGGAGAGAATGAGGCACTGGATAATGCTCAGTTTCAGATGAGGAACACACATTATTCTCAAGCACAGAAATCTCAGTGATCTTCCAGAGGTCCACTAGCCGTTGGGGATTTTGTACTTGATATGTTTTGTGATAGTCAGTTATTATCAAAGTTTGAACTCCAGTAGATTTACCACAGTCCAGAAAAGGCTCCAGTTTTATGAGTAATACAACAACTACACAGGAAACTCTTTGGGAAAAAGAAGAAATGTCCAATTGGTTGAAGAGGAAGGTTAGTATAAAGGAGCACATAAGGAAGGAATTAGGGTAGGAGTGAATGTAATCAAAACACACTGTACTCTCAATTAATTCATGAAAGCATTTAAAAACCAGCAAGAAAGCAGCCAGATACACCAAAATGATAAATAAAGAAAGGCATGTACTGGAAGGGAAATGGGCACAAAAGTCCTTCATAGTGGAAACCAAGAAAAATAGTGGAAACCAAGTTTTATTTCCTACCAAAAAGATTTCAATGTGTGTGTGTATACATATATATATATATATATATATATATATATATATATATATACATAATGCATGCATTTTGAGAATTTCTTATATGTATATAGTCTTATGAGCACATTATATTCATAATCCCTGTTATATTTTCCATGAAAATATAGCAGAGATGCTCAAAGCCTCCAACCACTAAGCAATGATAAGGGGATGAAAATTTAATCAAAAAATGTGATCAGTATATGTTAGATCTCTGTTTTTTTCTATATATAGATCATCAAAAATTATATCCAGTGCATATATGATACTAAAATGTGAGGATTTTTGCACTTGAATGTTTTATTATTAGATTTTTAAAATGAAAAAGCACCAAGGTAGGTCTGGAGTACATCATACCAGGTTCTTGGAAGAGGACAATGTGAGAGAGAAGAAAGACAGCCATGCTTAAGTACTTGAGTTCAGCAAACATGGAGGTCAGACAGAGATGGAGAAGCCACATTGCAGGGAAAATGGCTTCAGAGAAAGAGAAAGGGAGCCCAAGATATCACAGAAGCATAGTTAGGATCTGTCCAGAACCCAAAAGAAAGAAAAAAATGAAATTAGGATTTTCTGAATGAGCACTCAGCTGTGTTCAAAACCAAGGAAAGTTATGACATACTCAAGTACATAAATGTTGTGATCTGAATATTTACTATCATTATACACAAGAAAGTTTAATCCTATCTCCTAAGTACTAGTTGAAACTGATTTTGGATTTTAATATATTTCATGCACATTAATTTTTAAAAATTTTGACTAACGTGAAAAACTTAAGAAATTGGCAAAAATGGTGATAAATAAAAATACAAGATTCTGTCTCTTCATAAATGTATTTTAGTAACCTATGATGTACAATATTGTCACTGGATGATAGCTGTAGAAGATGGACAGACATATTGAAAGATTTAGAAATCTGCAAATGTGCTGTAGGAATTATTGTCCCTGCATTGCATAATTTCAACTGGAAATCAGAGATGTCATTACTTATTTATTCAATTAAATTAGATATCAGAGTGACATTGGATAATTTAATATTTATTAATCTTATTGACAAAATCAGTCTAAAATGGTCCAAATTATTACTGAATGTGAATACAGTTATAGATAGACACAAATATTTCTGCAAGTGACACATTGAGGTAAATATAAAAGGAATTCCCATAGTGCTAACAATGACAGCCATCAGTACTCACTTCTGTGAGAACCAAAAAATACATTCTTACACCAGGTAGGCTGGTGTGTCTCTGATTAGCTGTATGTATGTTTCTTGCTGTGTTGTAAAATACCATTTCAGATTACACATTCTTTGTGAAACACCTTAAGAAAAGGTGAGTTATCAAATAAGATCTCCATGCTAATGAAAAGTACAAAGTGAAGATAAACAAAGCACAGTGACTACAACAGAAAGGACACCAAGAAGGGCTTTCTAATAAATAAATGCAGTCCACATAGACCTTCATACAAGGATGTAAATAGCATTCAAAGTTCACTGCCACCATATGAAGAGAAAAGGCCACAGAGCTTCAATTCATGGAAAGAAGAGATCAATTATGAGGCCACAGGCAGCAATGGAGGGAAGAGCTCAGAATCATGATAAAGATAGGAATCAAGACATTTTCACTGCTAATGCACAAAAGGAAGAGATATTGGGGGGAAATATGAAAGTTCACTTTACTGTCTGAGTTATGCTCCAGGAAATTGATAGTTACATTTCTTTATTGCTTTTTTTCAATTCCCCCAAAAAATACAATGTACATATATTTATGTGTATGTGGTGTTACTCTTAACTATTTTTCTTGTAAAGATAATAAATGTATTTATTGCTATTATTGAAAAGCAATGTTGATAAATCTTGGTCATTTCAAGCTAGGTTATTTGCTTGAAAATTTTTACATTTTATAGTTAAAGACTTATCCTGAAAGTTTCATGAACATGACTGCCTAAACATGATATGAATTAAGAAGATGATAATAGATATACAAAAATGGTTGGGAGAAAGATCATAGGATTTTATTTCTATACAAAAAACTAGAGGCAACTAAGGAATGTCAAAAGTCAGAGAAATAGTCTTCTACAGGGAAAAGCAAAGCCATCGAATATCCAATAGCAAATGATCATCCTCAGAAGTATGCATAGGAGTACATTTATGTAGACTGATCTGTTTGCAGTTAGGAACATATATATATATATATATATATATATATATATATATATATATATATATATATATATATATTTATACACATATGTTTAAGTATTAATAATTTTTTAAACAGTCCATAAGTTTGGTAGAGAGGAAGAAGAATTATGTGACAAAATTTGGAGGTAAGAAGGAAAAGAGAAATATTCCAATTATATTATAATTTCAAAAATAAATGAAGTAATAAAAATTTTTAAAATAAGGTTCCCACTGCAAAATATTTTTGAATAAGCTGCAAGGAAATGCTTTTCGATTTTGGTGTGTGAAACTGCTCACAAAAAGGCATGTATTTATAGTAGAGGAGAAAAACTCCTAACATCCAAATTGTAAAAGACAATTTTCATATGATTCATGGATTTTTGTCACATTATTAACATGAGAAATGTTTGGAGATTTGGGGTAATCTACTTTGACATATCTAGTCAACCACAATTTAAAGTCAATGGGCTAGACATGGTCTTCATCTCATACATTACTAGAGACAGTACCTATTTTAATTTGGAAGATAACAGGCACCATGTATAATAGGATTTGTCATATGGAAAAATATTTTCTATATTTAGTTCACCTAGGTCAAAAACCTAGCACTGAGTATTGGATGAGTTTGATGTCAACACACACGTGGTGTGAGGTTAAATTGTCCTTCCACAGATGATCTCTCACCTGCATGTGAGATCTGAGGCATGAGTGTGCATGGACACACACAAAAATCTTGGTAAAAATGCCTTGTAAAGTCTGTATCATGTGCAGCCCAATAGATTAAGTCTTGTTTCCTCAAAAGAAAACTTACATTAATCTGGAAATTGATATATAATTTTATATTTGTATATCATATCTTCTGAATAGTTATAATACACATAAAGTAAAAACTGTTTAAAAATTTAGACCACATAAAAACCAATGTAGTGAAGTAAAATTCCTGCCCCCAGCTAGTACATTTTGTAATCTTGATAATTAAGATGATTATTTCTAGACATGTAAAAATTCTATGCATGAAAAGAGACAAAGAACCTTAGAGAGCAGACATATTCCCTCTTTGAAAACATATATGAACTCTCACAGTGTAATAAAGGATGTAATCAGAAGCCTTACAAAATAATTTTAGCTTTGAGATACATACACTTCTTGTTCCCCAACTTGTATGAAAAAATTAGGAAAGGTATAGTACAATGGAAGATTTTGAGGGAGAAATGGAAAGGGAGAAAAACACACGTATTACTCTTTTGTAGTAACAAAATATTTCACTAACACAAACTTAATTTTATTTCTGACTTAGTAAGACACAACCCTAAGTGGCCACAATCTTGTCATTGTGTCTTATGACCACATCAATGAAAATGAGATTAAAAACTTGTTAGAAATGCATGGAAAGACATGTAAAAGAGAAAAAATGCTTCTGGTAGTAAAAAATTAGTAAATAATTATTTTAACTAAAAAACTTTGCAGACACGCATAGCTGTTTGACAACAAGAAACTATTGGCATCTTATAAATATGACACCCTTACTGCTAAATCAGTGGTATCTAGCAGATGTAAACTTGTTACTCTACCCTCACATCCCTCCATAGTAACAATGTTTGGTGGCATCACCTCTTTTCACACGAGTACATTTAGACTTCTAGACTGTCCTGAAGAGCAAGGTAAACTTTGATAAAATCATCCTCCCTCTGAAGACCTAATATGAGAAACATGTGGCTGTAAAGGCATGGCCAAGGAAGATCCAATATTTCAATTGTCATATTTGGAAACAATAATCAATAAACAAACAAGCAACTTATTGTATCATCTTTGAGAATAGAAAATAAATGAAGAATAACATACAATTAAATAAGGAATTTTGGATGGGAAGAGGGTTTTTCATGATAAAAAAGAGAAGCATATGAGCTTGAATACACATATCACCTGGGTCATTTGTAACATGAAATCTGAAACAGCATAAATGAACAACAACACTTACTGTATGTGAAAGTCAGTGTAAATGTTCGGCAGATAAGGATATGCAACTTTGTTGCCTGTGTACATAGTATGAACTGGGAAAAATACACCAATGGTTACATCTCCTTCATGGTGAAAATCTTCTTTGATTCTGATATAACACTCAGAGGAGTTATAGGCATATGCATGACTGTGATTAAACAAGATCCTGATAATAATAACCAAAAGAAAACATCCCACCAACACACATGTTTGCTCAGACATAAGTCTGATGGATTCAGATCTCACAGTGTCCAGCAGGTTTATACTTAGCTCAAGTGTTTGTGACCATACACGCTTCTAACTTTGTTGATGGATGAGGCTGTCACAGTAATGCAGAGAGCTGTCACACTGTGAGCACTTTCTTATACCTCCTCCACTGCCACTGAGAATTCTGGAACTCTTTCTTGCCTTGAGCTATGCATCTGAAGCCCTGTATTCAGGTGAAAAACAAGCTGGAAAATATGTTTATAGATTTTCTTCTGCACCCGTAGGCACCATGATTTCAGCTAAAACAACAGGCAGTAGAGCTCAGGGATGAACTCCTCTTTGGATAATTTGGTCACAAGAATGAAGCAAGAAACTTTTCATATGAAAACAACTGAGATTGGAGTTAACAGTCTACATCAGAGGATGACATTCCAAGTGTAGTGGGTAGAGAAAGGGCCAATATCCCATGATGGATGGAACCCAGCAAAATGATTGAGACATCATGATTTTCCATACCAAAGGAAGTCAATGGATTCTACCTTGCTTAGTGTCTGTGTCTCAGAGATTCTTTGCTTCTATATATGCATCTATATATGCATGTTAATATAATGTCCACATCCAGGAAAATCCATTTATTTCTCACTTTGAGAAAATTAATGATCTTACTAAATTATTCAGTTCCAAAGGGATCAACTAATTGAGACATGAAGTTTCCTGTTTAGATTCTATGATTGAGCTACTGCACCTCTGCTGTCCTAGTTAATCTTCAGTAAATAATTTGGTAGACGTGTTGTTCTGATAAATACCTGCACCTAGTGCAGTGGGTTTACCAGCTACTTACCCTGGTCTGAGAACATGAGGATGATAAAAAATCCTTCTTTTTTCTCTATAAAGCAGAATAATTTAATAGCCTCTAAATGTACTCTTCACCTAATAAACCAAATGAAGCTGTTATGAGCAGCGTTCTATTTCCTAGTTCACAGGATAAGTTAACAATGAAAGTCTTTTGTATTATGTTGTATCAATGAGTGGATGCTCTCACACATTAAAAACTTACCTAAAGGAAGGATGGAAGAGTGGAGTGAATAAAAAACCAGAGAGAGTTGTCTGAGGATTGATAAACATTATTATTTCTTTTTCAGTCGTGTGCGTTAGAAGACAAACTGAAACATCTCAAATAGTCCAGGTGGCAGTGAAATTAGTAAATCCCTCCATCACTTGTGCTTCAGGAACATAGAAAGTAGGAGGAACTGAATTAACCAAACAGGATATCTAGATGCTGTGTGAATGTCTTCTAAGGGATTGCTATTTATGCACAACACTATTTGGAATTTGTAACTTAGATCCTATGTTATATTGGTTTTTGTTTTAGCATATTATATCTTATTTTATATTTTGTTGTTACCTCTTAGAAGCTCATTCTTTTTAAATGAGAGACAGAAATCGAGTGGATCTCGATATGATGGAAGAGTGGGAGGGACTGGTATGAGTAGAGGGAAGGAAAATTGATCAGGATAAATTGAATGAGAAAAGAATCTGTTTTTAATAAAAGGAAGAAAATTAAAAAGAAGAAAGCAAAATGCTTTCACCTTAATGGACTAGATACTTATTCTGGTTATGAATTTGCTTATCCAGAGCTTAATGCACATGTCAAAACTAACATTGAGTGCCTTAATGAGTATCATACACACCATCATGGTGTTTCAGACAGCATTGTTTTGTCTGTGTGTGTGTGTGTGTGTGTGTGTGTGTGTGTGTGTGTGTGTGTTTATGTGTTTTTTTATTTGTTTTTTCCCAAGCAGTTTCTCCTCCCTCCTGTCTTTACAGGTCCTCCTCTCATCCCTGTTCACCCAACAGACCCATCCAGTTCTCCTTCCCTGTTTCTTTCCAGATACATGTGGGCCTCCCATGGATATCAGTCAGCCATGGTATATAAAGATTCAGTAAGACTGGGTACTTCCTCCTCTATCAATGCTAGAAGAGACAATCAGAAGGAGGAACCAGGTAACAGACTCAGACACAGTCCCTCATCTCACTGTTAGGATTCACACAAGAAGACTAAGCTATACCACTGTAACATACATGCACAGGGTTTACGTCAGTCCCATGTAGGAGAGATAATTAGAATCTGGGTGCATTTCTTCAATGAGCTAGAAACCTAGAGAAATGGAAATTTCCAGGAATAGATGAGGGTGACCCTAGCCAAGTCTCTTAGCAATACAGGATATGGAGACTAAACCAGCCCTCTCCAGTAACAAGGCACATCTTTCAGAGGAGGGACTTACACTAATAGAGCATTATTTGTTACAAAGGAACTCTCTTCACAGGAAGAGAATTATAACATTAGGCCAATATTCCTGGAAACCACTAGTGTAATATGTCATCCACCATCCTTTATCAACAAACGTGGTGTAATGGTAACATAGCTTTTCAAAGGTAAGATACCATTTATGTGGTGTTTACACAAAGGGCTGTGACAGTCCTTTCTGGAAGGTGGTATATGCTTTGAATCAGGATGCAGTATATTGTATGCTGTCTTTCTTAGCTATCATTTATGGGTCAAGGAATTCTGGTTTGAAAATTGGAATATTTACACTCAACATTACCTCTCATGACCCAGGGGAAAATGCTTACTGCTGCATTGACTTTATGTTTTCTCTCCTAGAAATGTGCTTTCAGAAGCTAGAGCACTACTGCCTGGAGAAACAATAAATTTTTCTTCAAATTAAAACCTGATATTTCACCCTGGTCAACTTGAGCTTTCAATGCTCTGATGTGAACGTGTTACTAAAGGATTAACAGTGCTAGGAGATGTGATTAGTCCACACTACTGAGGGAGAACTTAGTTGTTTTTCTACAATGAAGGAGTAGAAGGTTATGTCTGGATTACAGCAAAACCTTTAGGACTATGGTCTGTATTACTATGTCCTGTGATTAATGCCAGTGAGAAAATCAAACTAGAACTAATCCATGTGGGATGATACAGAGCCCATGATTTTCAGAATGAAGTTAGAGATCACACATTCAGGGAAATTATCAAGACCTTCAAAGGTGCTTGGCTATTGTGTGGGGAAATAAATAATGAGAAGTAGTAGTGTAAGTTCAGTAATACCAATTAAGATCACATGAACAGCTGTGGAAATAAGGATTTTTTGGTTAAAACAACTTTTTGTATATAAACAAGCATAAATATATATATATATATATATATCAGTATTTATGATTTAATTCAATATTTCTTATGGGTGAAGACAGTGATTGATATATTCATGGTTACTAAAGTTACGGGGAAAAAGACTAAGTATTCCTTAAGGGACATCACCACCTACTTTTAAATGTATAATGAATTTGATATTGTATTTAAGATCGTTGTATCATATTAGTTGAAACATGTGACCTGGTTATTGTTTTTATGACGAATAAAACATGACACAAAGAGTTCTGATTGTGTGTCATTTTGATGAAGGATAGATTTTGATTGGTTAACCTCTGTTTACAACTGTATTATGTCAGAAATAATCTAACAAGCTATTAGGAAATCCTGTAACATATTTTCTTAATGAGATTACTGGAAGCTGAAAGACCTACCATAGACATGGGCATCATTTTCAGGTAACAGACCACACAAAGTGTGTAGGACAAAACACTTCCATTTTCAGAGATATATCCTCACTCATCTACCAAGTCAATCTCTACTGCTGCTCTGAAATTAGTTCATTGATATTAGTTCCAGAATCTTTATAATTTCAAGACAAAAAACAATCAGCATCTCTCCAGGAATCTTCACAGACTACAACACCAGATTTGGACTGCTGAGACATCTAGTCTCTTGAATTGAACTACTGGATTTTCAGTCTCCCCAGTGTGAGATATCTATTTCCATTGCTGACTAGCCTGGAACACAACATGGAAACCTATCTCATAAATTCCATAAATATACACATATGTGTACTCATTCTCTATGCTGTCTTACTTTAAGAATCCAGACTAATACAGTGCATTTTCTGAACCCTCATCCTCAACTGTGTAAGTAGTGGATATTATAAGTTCTTATTAGCCTACTCACCAGACCTACTACTATTTGTTCTTTCATACGATGGTCTAAAATCTCTCTAAAACAAGGAAATATATAGTACTATGTGTTTTTATAACCTTCATACCCCATAAACTCTCATAAAGACAGAAGTAGATAAAGTAAATACCTAACATTTTTTTACTGCTGGACATACCTTTCTTTCTTTGCATCCATGCACTGATGTATTTGTAAAATTCTGCTGCAATAATGAAATGCTTGCTGGATGGTGGTGGCACATGCTTTTAATCCCAGCATTTGGGAGGCAGAGGCAGGCGGATCTCTGTGAGTTCGAGGCCATCCTGGTCTACAGAGCGAAATCCCGGAAAGACACAAAGCTACACAGAGAAACCGTGTCTGGAAAAACTAATAACCACATAAATATAATAATAATATTAATAATAATAATGATAATAATAATAATAATGAAGTGGTTGACCTGCAGATATAAACATTACAGATGTGAATTTACTTAATATGTGTATAGTCTGAGAACTCAAACAGCATTTCAGTGTCAAAGAAGTACTTGTCACCAATATCTTTAGGTAGATGTAATGCAAATGAATGGAGAGAGAGAAGCACACACAGAAGGAAACAGAAAGAGAGAGAGAAAGACAGAGACATAGAGATGAAAGAAGAAAGAGTAATATTGAGCATAGTGAAGTTTTTGCATGTTATTTTAATATTTTTCATAATGTAAAACAATTTTAAATTCAAATGTATTTCATTCATATTCTTTCCCACTCTCAAGTCCTTCCAGATCCTCTCCTCCCTGTCCTGCAAATTCAAGTTCAGTCTCAAAAAACAAACAGAAGCTCAGTCAAAGAAAACATCCAAAACCCAAAAGAAGAAAATAAAACAACATTAACCAAAAAAAAAAACCACCAATCTATAACCAAATAGAATCACACACTCAAAACTTTGGAGTTTATTATATATTGATCAATAACTCCTGAACACAAGGCCTACCCTACAGTGGTTGATATACACACTGTCACTCTCTAGGAGAAAATTGAATTTCCCTATCATCAACAGGTTAAAAAAAGAGTTCATATTTAATGTTTGTTTTAGTGGAAAGGATTTCATTCATTCATTAATTCATTCATTCATTCCACCATCCATTCATTTACATAAAATAAAATATAATGAGATCAAGCAAAACTGTCGCATCAAAGTTGGAGAAGACAAACTGAAAGAAGGAAAAGTGCCCCAGAGATGGCACAAGAATCAGAAACTCGATAGTTTTCAAATTTAGAAGTCTATTGAAAGCTTTTGGGTCCCTTGAGAACCTTCACTCAGAGTTTCAGAAGAGATGCTGCCGGTGACTTATTAATCTGTGGGATACCCTAATAAATCTATATACATGAAACCCTTTACTCCATACACTTTATTCTTTAGAGTCAGTTCCCTCTCTACAGAGCTTCTTTTCTGCACTCATAAATTGCTCCTTTCTTGCCTGATACTCTCTACTTCTTTCTGCTGTTCCAAGTGCTATCTTAATTCCTTCGTCTTAGTTCTGCTCCACCTAGGTCTTTCTCATCTTGTTCTTATCCACATAGTTCTTGGCATTTGGCTCTTCCTCATTTTCCATCTCATCCTTCTTGCTCTCCATCTAGTTCTCAAGTAAAATATTGTTCTCAAGTCTCTGATGTTTACAGTTATGTATTCATTCAATAGCAATGCTCTGGCTAAGGCAAGGTCACCAGGCTTGAATTCCCTCAGGATCAAAAGGAGAGACAATAGGATCCACACAAACGAGTAGTAATTGCCAGTCACCATATGCAACCCAAAAGGGAAGTGGCTAATGGGGAATAGAATTAACTGAGGGCTAAATACAGTCAATATCCGACCAAAAGGGATTGCATGTGTTCAACTCTATTCTTAGAAGTAGCTAGTTAAAGTGTTAGGAGTCTATCAGTGATAAATGAAAATAAAACTGCCATATTTTCCTTGGCCCCCTATCTGTCCAAGCTATCTTGGCTATTGTCATTTTCTGGCAGGGCAGGGGAGTGAACTCCTTGCCTGGGACATCTGAGTCAACTTGATGTACCTGTAAGTAGAAACCCTTTATTTCTGTGTTAGTAGTTAAAGGTAGATCGAAAAATAGAGATAAGACTTTGGAAAGGGAGAAAGTTAAGCTTAATTAGCACATCTGCTAGGCCTTCTCAAACAGATAGTCTGGATGCTTAAGTCTGCTGATAAGATACTTTTGTCTGAGAATGGTCCTTGCCAGATGCTGCTAATGATGGTAATTACAGAAAGACCTGAAATTAGGGATCCTGACCGTGTTACTGCACAGGTTATCTAAATATTCCTTTAGTAGAGGGGAAATGGTGCCCAATAAATGATGGAGAAGCTATAATAGCACATGGGAACTCATAGCAGGAAATGGCTAATGATCAAAAAACAATATCATCAAGACTCCTTGAGCCTTGGCCTCATCCTCTGGAAGAGTTCTTAACTCTTTTAGGTATTGCTTTGCCATAATCAGATAAATTTCTACAGCACATATTTTTTCAGCTTGCAGCAGAAATCAAATAAAATCACTAAACTGGAAGCTACAATGCAATCAAGGGGACCTAGTGCAGACCTGTGCAAGCCCTGTGTACTCTTGTGTAGTAACTGTGAGTTCATATGAGTTTGACACAATATGTTTAGAGACTTAACTTTTTCTCATCATTCTTCACTGGCTCTTATACTTTCTTCCCCCTCATACATGTGGTTACCTGATCTCCGAGGGAAGGGATTTGATGGAGAAATCCCATTTAGGGCTGAGTGTTACAATGTCTCATTCTTTGCGTAATATAAGGGGGGCATATATATTTGTTCCAGTCTGCTTCAGGAGGAAGCTTCTCTGATGATAGCTGAATAAGGCCCTGATCTGAGTATAACAGAGTATCATTAAGAGCTATTTTTCACTACATACATACACACACACACACACATATACATATATATATACACGTTTATATTCTTCATGTCTATAAATATATTGATAGGTAAAATGTAAAATACACTATATAAGAAAATTTTATTTAATTTCATGATTAGTTTTATATTATCTAATTAATATTATATATATATAATAAAAGACAAAATACATATTATTTTTTAGGCCAGTATTATTTGCTTTTACTATAGATCCCTAGGCAATCATATCTCAGTTTCTTGTTCATCCAGTCAGTGTTGGGTGTGGATTGTGGAGGGGCTATAAGTCAAATCTCTTTAAAGCTGGTGACTCCCATAAGCATTGTGCCTTCATTACCCTAGCATATCTTGCAGGCAGTACACCATTGTAGATAAAGGGTATGTGACTAAATTTCTGTTTACACTTCTCTTTTGGCAGCAAGCAGAGTAATTTTCTGAACAAAAGATGCCAAAAAGTAAGGGTGACTATTCTACCTAGGCACCTATTTAACATCCCCATGCTCAATAAGTTGAATAGGTGTTGTGTTCAGCAATGAGGCCTTGTTATCAGTTATCAGTTTAAGGAGAATAAACTTGTCTTGGCAATAGCCTGGGTTGTTTGAGGATTCCCATGGAGCCTCTTGGAACAAGAACGCAGTTAGATATAACCCAATCCTATTCTAAAATCTTCATTTGGTGATAAGAGATGGCCACTGCCTTTATATGACAACTTCCTTTAGATCTCCTACATATATATATACATATGTATATATATACATATATTTATATACATATGGGAGTTTTTACTATAAGAAGTTTCCATACTCATACTAGCCCTCAAACAGTCTTTAATTTTGGTTGTCTCTCCATGTGTTCTCTCCCACAACTCCTCTCCCTTCACACTCCATACTTTATCCTCCATTCCAGCTAATCTAAAAAAAGTATATACTGTAGAGAAAAAGCATGTTCAATTTTATATTTGTTTATCTATGACAGAAAAGTATAATACATATGTCTTAAAGATTATGTGTGTTCATAATTAACAATTTATCTTTATCAAATGATACTTAAGTTTTCATTCATATTAGTAACACAAGAAGGATGAATGTTGGTAAATCTGAAAGTTGTCATGCATTTCCATTTGAAATATAAATATTTCAAAAATCAAAGGAAAAAACGTCAAACTCTAAAGTATTTCATAAATACCTGAAGCAAATATTTATGTTTTTATTCAGAAAGTTATTATTAAGAGGATGTATATGTACATATATATAATACAAATCATCAAGGATATATTTCTATGATACATGATTTTTTATGATGCTATTAAGGTAAGAAATGACTTGCTATAATCCACATTGACATACCAAGTCAATCACATATTCAGTAATTGTAAGAGTAAATACTCTGTTTCGTATCTATTGAAAGTGACATTTTGAGGTTTGGGGGAAGAATATTAGCCAGCAGATATAAATATAATTACCATAAGGCTCACCAAGCATGCTCAGTCAGTTAACGATCCTTCTGATGATTTTGAAGAGCTGAGTTTGATCCCAGCACACAAATCATGGTAGAATAGAATCTGCTTTTATTGTTATACACTGACCTGGACTTGAGAGACAGTACATAAATATGTGGAGAAAAATCAAACAAAAATAATGAATGTGACAAGTTTGAAAATACTTTACAATGTATATGATCACAATCCAAGCCACTGTGTGCCTAAAAATTAATTACCTTAATTAAGAACCTTAGATTTATTCATGTTATATATCTAACAGGTACTTATATCTACCAGCTAAAGAATTGTAACAGCATGAAAATAAGTCCAATTAGAAACATAAACCATACAAAAGTTAGCAAAGTGGCACCTAGCACCAGTCCACAACTTAGGGCATTTTGTAGTCATGATAATGATGAATATTCTTATTGGTATAAAAAATTCAAAAAAACAATTGGAGAGAAAGAGGAAAGAGAAAGAGACACACACACAGAGATGGTCAGGTATATATATTTGTAAAAGCACAAGGAGAAACTTGTGCACCACACAAACAAGCAGTATCACTGAAAAATACACATGCCTCCTGAAAAAACAGTTGGATTTCTGTTTATCTCAATCAACATACCACACTACCTAGATACACATCTATTTTTATTTTTGGCACTGTTTAAAACAGAAAGAATGTCTCATATGCCTATTGAGAAGTTACTGGATAAAGAACATGCATCTTATGTACATGTATTGGGATATACAGACTAACATGATGAAGATTTACTCACCTGTAAGGAAGTAAAAGTTCATAATAAGTGCAGGAAAAAATGGATAGAACTGGGGTCCAGAATTAAGCCAAATGTGTAATAATCTGAAAGTAAAACACCATACATTTTTCACATTCATTATCTAGCATGTATATTGGGATGATACAGGATTAGATCCTCCATAATTTGACAGTAAGACCCCATTGCTGAAGGCACCACATCCTGAATCAGAAGATATAGAGAAACCAAGTTTTTACCCATCTGAAAGCTGCATCTCTTCTGGTTTGATTTCATTGTGCTGGGAATCTATGAATCATCTCATAGAAGACATACAGTCATCACATTCACCCAGCTGTGACTCGTGATAGGTACAGTGACAACGGGCCTCTGTGGGGGTAAATGGACAGAAAGTTATGTTTGTAACCAACCATTTTCTGTTTGGATCTAAGACATATACCAGGGTATGGAACACATGACTGGAAATACAAACATGAATAAATTTCTGTGGCTAGATCAGTCATAGACTCTAGGGGAGAAACGAATGCTGGTATTCTGTCCAATTGACACAATATTAAAACAAGGCCCAATTAATTATTGATATACCATAGATTACTGAATCTCTCAGTCCTCACCAGAGAATGTCCTTTTTGAAGTTGATGGCAATTCAAACAGAAACCTACAACTGATCAAGTTGCAGACAATAGGAGACTGTGAAGCTCACAGCCATAGATGGGAAAAACAACATATTCATCCCCACTAAACATAGAGATCTTTGGTGAAGGTCTGTAGAAAGATTGTAAAAGCCAGAGAGTGTGGATAGCCTGAGGGACACATTGTTTTCCGAACACCACAGGGCAAGTGAACATATGAAGTTATAGTGATTGTGACAGTATTCACAAGACTTGTGAATGCTTCAGTGAGAAAAAAAAATTCTAGCATGGCACTGGGAGGTAGGCACAAAATCCCAAATTTATTTTATTTTTATTTTAACCCTTTCTTTTTATAGAAAATAGATTCATTTCTCATACAATGTATCCTGATTATTATTTCCCCTGCCTCTAACTCCTGCTTGTTCCTTCTGACCTCTCCTCCTCACTGGATCCACTCCCTTTCTGTCTCTCATTAGAAAAGAATAAGCTAGTAGGAGAAAACAAGCAAACATGACAACCTAAAATATAGTGAGATGAAGCAAAAATATCATATCCAAGTTCAACATAGAGTTACCTAGTTTGTTCCTGATTTTCGTGGAGTTGTTATGATTTTCTCTCTATTTAAGTTCATGTTGGTGATGGGCTGGCTGTAAACTGCTTTTATCATGCTGAGGTATATCTCTTGTATTTCTAATTTCTCCAGTACTTCTATCATAAAGTGGTGTTGAATTTTGTCAAAGGACTTTTATGAACTCAATGAGATGATCCTGTGTTTTTTTTTCTTTCAGTTCATTTGTATGGTGGATTATATTTACTGGTTTTCATCTGTTGACGCCTCCCTGCATCTCTAGGGTGAAACAGATGATCATGGTGAATGATCATTTTTATGTGTACTTGGATCCATTTGCTTGTAATATACAGAGAAATTTTGCATCCATGTTCATGAGGGAAAATGGTTTGTAATTTTCTTTATTTGTTGGGTCCGTATTTAGTTTGGACAATGTTCCTCTCTTTACATTTTGTGAAATAATTTGAGGATTATTTATGATAGGTCTTCTTTGAAACTCTAACAAGATTCTGTGCTAAAACCATCTGGTCTTGAGATTTTTTGTTTTTGGTTTTTTTTTTTTTTTGGATGGGAGAGCTCAAATGACTGCTTCTATTACAAAAAGAGTTATATATTTTAAAATTCTTTAACTGATCTTGGCTTAACTTTGGTAAGGGACATATATTGAGAAAATCATCCATATCTTCTACATGTCCAATTAAGTGGAGTCAGTGTATGGAAAATATGTCCTTATGATTCTCTGGATTTCCCTGGTGTCTTATTATGTCCTCCTTTTCATTTTTAATTTTGCTATTTTGGGATTTTTTTCTCACCAATTTTAATTAATTTGTACAAGGGTCTTTCAATCTTATTGGTTTTCTCAAGGAACCAACTCTTCTTTCATTGATTCTGGGATTTATATTTGTTTTTGTTTCTATAATATGGATTTAAGCCCGGAGTTCAGTTATTTCCTGATGTATAATTTTGGGTGTGATTTCTTCCTTTTTTCTACAGATTTCATATGTGCTGCTATGTTAATAGTATGAGATAGCTCTACTTTTATCATGTAGACATTTAATGCTATGGACTATCCTCTTAGAATTGCCTTCACTATTTCCCATATCCATTTTGGGTATGCTTTGTATTCATTTTCATTCAATTTTAGAAAGTCTTTAATTTCTGCCTTAACTCAGTTTTCATTCAATAATGAGTCTCTCATTTTCCATAGTTTGTAAACTTTCTCCTGTTTCTGTTGTTATTGATTGCAGATACAACCATGGTGCTCAGGTAGAATGCAGGGCACTATTTCCATTACTCTTATATCTGTAGTGACTTGCTTTGTATCTGAGTACATGGTCAATTTTAGAAAATTAAGATCAGCTACTGTGAAGAAAATTTTTTTGTGCATGTTTGAATGAAATGTTCAGAAAATAACTCTTAGGCCTATTTAGTTTTTAATGTCAGCAAGCTTCAGTATTTTCCTGCTAAATGTTTGTCTGCATGGCCGGTCCCTTGATGAGAGTGGGGCATTGAAGTCTTCCACTATCTGGGGTTGAGCATCAATATTTCATTTAAGATGTAGATTTTTTCATTTTTTATTATTAAGAAATTTTCTATTCATTTTACATACCAACCATATATCCCTCTCCCCTTTCTTCTCCCATCCCACAGTCTTTCCCCACTACCCACACCCCTTTTCCACCTCCTCCAAGGCAAGGCCCCTCATGGTGTGTCAGCAGAGACAGATACACTCAGTTGAGGCAGGTCCAAGCCCCCATGCCCCACCAAGGCTATGTAAGTTGTCCCAGCATAAGTAGTGGGCTCCAAAAAGCCTGCTCATGCACCAGGGATGGATCCTGATCCCACTGTCTGGGGCCCCTTAATAACATCAAACTACATAATTGTCTTGCCTATGCAGAGGGCCTAGTCCAGTCCCATGGAGGCTCCACAGCTATTGGTGCACAGTTCATGAGTTCCCATTACTTTGGTTTGGTTGTCTCTGTACATTTCCCCATCATGATCTTCATGCCCCTTGATCATAGAATTCCTCTTCACTCTCTTTGAACTACTGGAGCTAGTTCTGGTGCTTGGCTGTGAATCTCTCCATCTGCTTCCATCAGTTACTGGAAGAAGGCTCTATGATGACAGTTAGGGTATTCACCAATCTGATTACCGGGGTACACTAGTTCAGGCACCTTCTCCACTATTGCTAGTAGTCTAAGGTGGAGTCACCTTTGTGGGATCCTTGGAACTTCCCTAGCTCCTGGTTTCTCCCTATCCTCATGATGTCTCCCTCTATCATGGTTTCTCTTTCATTGCTTTCCCACTCCATCCCTGGTTCAGCTTGACCATCCCATTCCCTTATGTTCTAAACTCCAATCCCCTACCCTCTATTGCCCCCACTCATAGATTGTTTTGTTTATATACTTGTGTGTCTTTAATTTTATTGCATAGATATTAAGAATATCAATGTCCTTTAGGCTGAGTATTTTTTTGATGAGTATGTATCATACTTTCCTATTTCTTCTCAATAATTTTGCTTTGAGGTATATTTTATAAGATATTAAAATGGCTACACCAGCATTCCACTTAGGTCCATTTGCTTGGAATATTTAGTTCTGTTTGTTTTACCTGAAGTGATGTCTATTCTTGATATAAAAGCATGTCTCTTGGATGCAGCAGAGAAATGGATTCTGTTTTCACATCTATTCTCTCATTGTGTGTTTTTTTTGTGTGGAATTACAATGTTTGAGATTGAGAGACATTAATGACAAATGATTGCTGAGTCTTGTTATTTTGCTGTTGTTGTTATTGTTGTTGTTATGGAGGTGGTGGAGTTAGTAGTGCTGGCAGTGTGTGTGTGTGTGTGTGTGTTTCTGTGTTTTAATACTTTTGATTTGCGTGTCTGGAATCATTTATTCCTTATGTTTTCTAGGGGGTGAGTAACCATTTTAGGTTATATTATTTCTCTAATACCTTCTGTAGGGCAATATATGTAGACAATTATTGCTAAAATTTAGTTTTGTCAATGTCTTTTTTTTTTGTCCATTTATGGTGACTGAAAATTTTGCTAGTTATAGAAGTCTAGGTTGTCATCAAAGGTCCCTTAGAATTTTTATAACATCTGTCCATCACATTCTGACAGAGCCTTCAGAGAGAAGTTAGGTGTTAGACTCTGCCATTATGTGTTCATTAATTGATTATTTTCATTTCAGCTTTTAATATTCTTTTTTTATTTTAAACATTAATTGTTTTGATTATTATGTTACAAGGGGAAATTATTTTCAGGTCCAGTCTACTTAGTGTTCTGCTTACTTCTTTTACCTTTTAGGCACTTCCTTCTTTAGGATAGGGAAAATTCCTGGAATGATTTTGTTTGAATATTTCCTGAGCCTTCGACCTCTGTTTCTTCTCCTATTCCAATTCTTAGATTTGATCTCTCCATAATATCCCAGATTTCCTGGCTTTGTGCCAGGAGTTTTTTAATGTCTGTGGTCATGTCAGAGGAGCAGCAGATAGCAGTTGACTTCAGGATGCGAGTGTACCAGGAGTCAAATCCCTGCTGGGTGAGTCTCAGTTAGACAAGACCCAGAGATCACAGACTCCATAATGTCTTTTGTTTCTGCTGTGTCTTCATGGATTTGCTGCTGCTATCTTTTTCTAGTATCTGGCATGGTGTGAGTGGCTGTGGGGAGATCCCCACTGCCTGTAATGTAGTGTGCTTATCTCATGGAAACATTCTGTTCTACTGGGAGTTTTTATCTGTGGTTTATTATAAAGATGATTTCTTCCTAATCTGTACTGTCCAGTTTATAATGATAAACTTAGTTTAAGTAGAGTTTTGTTGATAAAAATAAAACAAGGAAGTATCACACAGCTAAAACACATGAAGTTCAATTGAGGAGGCCTATAGACTGTAGCTTAGGTTAATGATTAAAAAAAACAATTGAGTCCTGGTAGCCCAGCTACCTTAAATTCTTTTAACCTTAATGTCTAGAGATCTGTTCACAGGTTTTCAAGAGCATAATAGCTGAAACAAAGGA